>VCCN01004787.1:697299-711510 GCA_006491835.1 Architeuthis dux
TTGCAATTGGAAGAAATGTATTTTCACAGTGGCCCATTTTGAATTTCAAAATGGCCACCCATAACAAGCCAAGAACAAAATTCTGCCAACAATGTTTTTCTTAATCTGGATGAATTTTAGATATGATTTAACCTTATTCCAAAGATTCTAGCAAAAAAACAAAAAAACAATGATAACTCAAGAAATGTGCCAGAAACTGATATACTAGTAAGCCAGGGACAGTATTTTTTCCATGAAAGCTGTGAGATCCATACTGCTATGATGCATTTTTGGAAAGCCCAAATCTGGGGCTTTCAGAAAATTACTGGTAGCAATTGCGCCTAATTTGGTACCAATATCCCAAAATTTGGAGTCGGGCTCATCCACTATATATATAATGAAACAGCCATAGAAATGAAATTGTAGATACACAACAAAAATACTAAAAAGAATCCCTTCCTTTAATCACTGATAAATAGACATTATTTCCGAGATAAAGAACAAGAATATATATTAAAAAAATATCAAAAGTATAAAGGTCTTATTTTGATTACCATATTGACTATCATGTAACATCGCCCATAACTCACTACATCAAAGTCTTCATACCTCCCCAAATTTTCATACAACATTTCATTGAAATATATTTAAAAATAAAAGAATTATTCAATTTTAAATTAAATATAAATCGGATCAGCCATAACTCACCATTTTTTAATTGCTTTTAATGTTCCCCCAACATTCTAACTAAATTTCAGAAAAAAATTGCCAAGAATTGAAATTTTTTTCCAATTGGAACATAAAACATGGTTTTTGTTTATAAAATGTAAACGAACAAATGGATCGGCCATAATTCACTACACCAAAGTCTTCATACCTCCCCCAGCCTTCATACAAAATTTCATTAAATATCTTGAAAAATAAAAGAATTATTCAATTTTAAATTAAAGAAGTTACCTACTTTTAAAACACAGATGACAACATTTTTTAATCAGTAGCAAATCATAGTCTCCAGCATTTTCAAATGGCGGAGACAAAAATATTTCTTTTAGAAATTAACAAAAACATTTAGGAAAAACCAAAGAAAAAGTTGTTTCGACTGTTTTCTCTTTTTCATAATGGCTTAATATAAAAAGTATAAAAGCGATTAATTTACTAATAATGATCATATAATAAACATTATTCAAAAATTTCAAATATGTAACAGAAAAAATATTTTATAATAGTCACCAGAAAGCAGAAACTTACCTGGACTTTTGAACGTATTGCACCCATGGCAGGTATCTGTGAAAAATACCCTTGAAAGAAAAAAGAAAAGAAAAAATTATGAAATTAACAATTTATAACAGAGGTTCTTCATTGTCTATAACTTTTAGAAGAGTCATTAATATTCCAACTTTTGTTCGGACAGAAGAAAATTAGATTGTCTGAACAAAAGTTGAAGATGTTCTTAATCTATATTATAATTTGTGACGTTTCAGGAGAGGCTAGTTTGCAAAATTGCCTTTACAGTGATCTCCCTTAGATTATTATTTTGGCGAGTAAAAACGACGCACATATTTATGCTTGTATCTCGTCTCTTTGTCCAAGTTATTTTCTTCAAAGGTTTTTTTTGTTTTTTGTGCTTTGTAATTATCGTATTTGTTCTTGAAGTTATTTACTGTTTTTGTATTTAGTATATTGGAATCGTGCTCTACTAGTGAGTTCCAGTTGTTTATAATTCTTGGAGAGAAGTAGTTTTTTCTAGTGTTTTTTGTTCCGTGTTCTTTATATATTTTGTTGTTGTTCCTGTTCATTGTAAAAACTTTTTAGCTGGGATGTTATCTATACCTTTTATTTTGAATGTTTCTATTGCATCGCCCCTAGTTCTTCTTTTTTCGAGTATAGTTAGTTGCAATTTATGAAGTCTAACTTCATATGGGAGATTTTTAAGTTTGGTGACCATTTTTGTTGCTCTTCTTTGTATGTTTTCTAGTTCTGTGATAACCTTTTTGAGATATGGATGCAATGCTTGGACTGTGTGGTCTGATATATGTTGTGTATAGTATCTTAAAAATTTGTGTATCAAAGTAATCAATCTGGCTCTTATTATACTAGTTAATTGAGATGGTTTTTTTAGTTATTGTTGTGTATTTGAAAATTAGAAGATATAATTATACCTAGGTCTTTATGTTCTGTCCTTTTTAGTTTTTCATGTGATAGCTTCTTTATTGTTTTTTTCCTATGTGCATTACTTTGCAGGCACAATAATGTTTTCGGCGACCCGGAATTTGATTGTTGAAAGGGTCATGTTTCAAGCAACACTGGTTGTGACATAATGTGTTATTGTTATGGATTTAAATAACAGGAGTTATTGTTGTTAATGGTATAATTTAATTGAAACAATAAATATAGTCTGAATAGATTTTTTGTATGGATGTTTTCTTTCCTTTTTTCTTTTTAAACAATAGAAAATAAGTTTAATCAAAACACTAACAATACGATTTACTTATACTTGTATTTAAAGGTTTGTGTGCATTGTTATTGTGCCTTTTTTTCTATTTTTTACACAAAATAAATACATACATAAAGAAATAAAATAGATTTATTTTCTACACTCTATATTCCATAAAAAAGAATTTTTGTACATATTCTCCGCTATAAAACAAAACGATAGTAGCAGTAGTAATAGTGTTAGCAGCAAATTGCATACACGGACACAAACCAGTACCCCATTTCTTTCCCTATCTGTTATATGTGATGGACAGATCACTCGCAAATTATAATAATCTAGAGAGAAAAGTTTTGAAAAGCCTTACCTCGATTACCACATGCCATCCATCTGATTGCAGAAGTGGGGTTTGCTGTTGGTCCTACAGCATATGTAAATACTCGTACCTATAATGGTATTTAATACAGATACTATAAAACAGAGATTACTTATGAAATCAACACTATGGCTATTCAAAAAGTAAAATAGTTGGATTGATTGCCAAATAAAAAGTTAAAAGATTTATAAAATAGCATATGATATAAGAAAATGTGAAAATTCTTCAGATAACAAAAGAAAAAATAATAATCAAAAATGCTAATAATAAGCAAAATGTAATCATACATAATCATATACTCAGCTACAATTATTATTAATTGATAAATATGGTTGTAGTCGAATCTAGTAATGAAACATTTAGAGCAATCAATAGTACAACTATACTTTTGAAAAGCCAAGCAATTATCAACTGTAATAAACAATTAAATCTGCAATTTAAAATATTCATTTTTGAAGATAATGAATAACAAAAATTCCCTATGAGATTTTCTTTAGCTTTTCAGAATTGAAATTTATAATAGAAAATATGAATCAGAAAAATCAATCATTCTATAGCGTGTCCCATAAGTAATGTCCAATTTATCCCAAAATTAACGTCAGTTCTATTTAAAGGAAGCAACTATTTAATAGTTGCTTTTAATAGTTGCTTCCCTTAGAACTGGCATTAGTTTTGGGACACTCAGGAGTTACTTCTGTGACATCCCGTATATAATAGGATCATAGATCATAGGATCCCTGTGCTTTATGGTTCAGAAACTCTTCTTTAAAATTATACACAGATAATTGCAAAAATTGAGGAGATACTTTGGGAATTAGAATGTAACTTCTGTAATCAATGTGAACATTGTGAAATTTGAAAAACAAAAACAACAAAAATAAAAGGTACATACAGTCTTGTTTTTTGACCAATTGTATTTCTCAAAAACTTCCTTGGCATTATCTGTTCCTCCATCTGTAAGAAGCATAATCACTTCATTGCACTGAGCTCCAACTCCATTCTGTTTTGACATGTTCCGGAACTAGAATATAAATTATTTGGCTTATTTTACTGTCCTGTTGCAAAATGAAAGGTTCTTAGAATCAAAGTCATGTTAGATTTTATGGTGTAAGCTCAATACTGCAGAAATTATTTGTCTCATTTCTTTATGTAATATGAAACATGAAATAAATTAGTTTGATGTCTTAAAATTTGTATTGTTTTGTCACTTTTTTCTTTTATGTGATTAATTATTTTAACAATATACAACAATCTTTTACATGATATATGTTTTTAAAGAAACAGTTCTCATTAGAAATCCTGAGCATTACAAAGTGGAAAGAGATTAAGTATATCAGATGAATTATAATATTCAGAATATAGGAATATAGACAGAGAACTTCATACAAGCACAGATGAAAATATATTCTAAAGTATATCTTCTTGTACAAAAACAACTCCCCTTTTAGTTGGTAGGTTATAAGGATTAAATAAAAAGTAATATATATATATATATATATATATAAAATAATCTAAGTAATGGTCACATGTGATTCATATTTTACTAGACTCTCACCACAACCTTAAGATTTAACCACTGAGCAACACTCCATCCGGCTTTAGTTAAGATGACAAACATTATATCATATAAAAATGTAAAGATACTAATTACATAGAATACTATAAACAAGGAATTTACAATTCAAATTTCTGAATGTATTAATTCATAAAAAAATTGACCATAAGATATTTTGTATTATATCAAGTGATGATATTAGAAAAGAAACCAGGAAAATATGAATTAATGTTGAGAGAAATAGCAAATATTTGATTACTTTACCTTTTCAAATTCCTCAAATGCAAACTCAAAGCCCTCTTTAAAATTAGCCATGTCTTGTGCTGTTAAATTTTCAACAGCTTTTGTGAGTATCTAGCAAAAGGAAAGCAATCATTATTAGATAATAAATCAGACATTATGACAGATCTAAAAGAAAAATGGTAAAATAAAATATACTTTACCCTTTTGTTTCTGTAATTTGCTTGCACAAATGTATCATTGAAGCAACTAACAAAGTGGGCTTCTTTTGAAAACTAAAATTAAAAAAAATATGTCATTTATTTAGAATAGAATTTTAGAAAAAAAATGTCTTTTGCATAAATAGACCAATAGAAAACACTTTATAAACATTATAAAGAAACTATTTTTTATAAACTAAAAAATGATATACTTGTAGGTAATCAATTAACAATTAAGTATAAATGAGTTGGTTAATATTTCAATCTTTATTTGCCTCAATCTCAAATCATGGTTCTTTTCATAATTATTTTTTCTACCTTTTTCTATTTCATTTTCATTTTGTAGTGGTTTATTTATAACCACTAAGTAACATGCAGTAATATTTTCCATGGAAAATATGAATGAAATCAACTTACACATTCTTGTTTGTTAAGTATTAGTTACATACAAATATAATTTACAGACTTATGATTATCTTTTTCCTTTTGAAAAATTTATATAAATAGTTATTTAATTACTCACGTGCGCAATATTCACAAAATCATTTTCTCCTAATGTGTCCAAAAGAGATTTTACTGCAACTTTAATCAACTGAAGTGCTTGGCCATGAACACTACCGCTTCTGCAATGATAAAATTGGCATGGCCATTTCCTAGTGAGCCATAAACTATTTGTACATTAATTAAAAACACTCTATAGCATTGTCAAAGAGTTTGAAGCAGTTTTGAGTATTTTGTCTTTAAGGTAGCCTTGTATGATATTTAAAAAATGAAAGTATCAAGGTATAAGGGAGATAACTGATTGTAAAACGGTATCCTAATGCATAAATATGGCCATAGAAATTGGTCTCAAATTAACCTCAAACTTTGAAAACATCACACCAATTTAACTTTTCTTAAAGAACCAATTTGAAAAAAGTAACAAGCTCTGTTAGTTTAGAGTCATGAAAATTTTAAATTATTCACATTTACACATGCATTGTGTTGAGGATTTAAAAAATTGTATATCTCTTCCACCAATTCTGCAAATAAAACATTAAAGAAACAAAGAAAAAGAAGAGGATTTTTCATTAGATATTTTGTCTGCAAGTAGAATACCTTAGAATATTCATCACATCGTTTTATTCTCACAAAAAATCAAATTTGTATATTAATTCATTCTGGATACTCTTAGAATGTTTACAATTCATGTACTATGATCAATTCCTTTCCACTCTTTAAAGCTAGTGATTTATAATGAAAAATAATATGCTTGCGGAAGGGGCAGGTAGCTATCATGTAAAAGAACATTTATTTTCAGTACATTGCAATTGAGCACACCAAACAAAAATTCTCAATCACAGTGATATTTATAGCCACTATGTCAATAGACAGAATAATCTCTATTTTCATCTCTTAGTGTAAATAACATAAAAACAAAATCTAACATACCTTCAGTTGTGATATAATTTGATTTTGTGTGTGTGTGTGATCAAGTAATTTATGTTAAAATTTAAAAAAAATAATGTAAATCAGCCATCAAAAATGGATTGTATCATTAGGCCTGTTTTATCTGATCACTGGTATAGAAGCTAACATTTGTTACTTTCGTATTTGTCATATTTACTTGAGTATTGAGCCCAGCATGGCAGTGTCTGTTTAAGTTTTATTAAAAAATGATTATTTGATTATTATTAGATGATAATAAAATAAACCATTTCAATTAATTTTTGACTACCATTTACCTTCATCCTTATTTTTAGTTGTTTTTTTTTATCACAATTTAACTCAGGTTGGCACTGAAATATTTGTTTTGCTTTCAGTAAAGTGATTGTTTTATTGTTTATTTTTTATTAGATGAAGTATTATAAACCATTTTTATTAATTATTGACTACCATTTACCTTTATCTTAATTTTTAGTTGTTTTTTTTAATCACAATTCAACTCAGGGTGTCAAGGCAATGTCTGTTTTGGTAAAAAAGCTAATATTTTATTATTTGTTTATTGTAAACCAGCCTTAGTTAAATTGTGATTAAAAAACAACTAAAAATTGTAATCCTATAAATTATTCTGCTTGTTACAATTATGTCATAACGCCCTGTCATCACTGCAGAGTAATAATGGATTATTCCAGAAGGAAAAAGATGAGTGGCAGAGAAAGAGAAAAAAAAAATGAGATATTCTGTTGTCATGGTGATTAAAAACAGGCCAAGAAATTGTAAATTGTTTTAGGGGTCAAAACCGAGAGGAAACGTTTTTTCACGTTTAAGGGTCACAATTGATGGGGAATGTTTTGTTCACTCTTAGGAGTCAAAAATCGAAGGGGAACTTTTTTTTTCATTTTCAGGAGTCAAAAAACTGGGAGGAACCTTTTTTCACTTTCAGGGATCAAAATTGTGGGGGAACTTATTTTCACTTTCAGGTGAAAAAGTTTCCCTCAATAGGGGTCAAAATCGGAGGGGAACTTATTTTTACTTGTAGAGGTCAAAATCGGGGCGGGGGGTCTTTTTAAAATCACTTTTAGGGGTCAAAATCGAGGAGGAACTTTTATTTCACTTTAAGCAGTCGTGGGGTACTTTTTGTTCATTTTTAGGTGTCTAAATTGATGGGAAATCCCCCCCTTTCCGGGATCAAAAGTGAGGAAAACATTTTTACATTTTTAGGGGTCAAAAGCAAGGGGAGACAATAAATATACAAGCCAGAAAAAACAAAAAAATTACCTTAAAGAAACATATAATTCAGTTTATTTAAAGAATTTTGAGGGGGGGGGGATTTTTAAAATAGTTTTATACTTTAAAAAAATTATTAATTCTTTTTTAAAAGATGTTTTAAAAATAATAATTCTGCTTTAACAAAGAAAGAGAGAGTTGGCAGAAAAGAAAGGTAGTGAGAGAGAGAGAGAGAGAGAGAGAGAGAGAGAGAGAGAGAGAGAGAGAGAGAGAGAGAGAGAGAGAGAGAGAGAGAGTGGATTGTTTTGTTGTCATGGCGACATGAGCAAGCCTTGAAAATCTCAGACAAAACAAAATGCTTTAAGAAAGACTAGAAGTAATAAAAAGAAAATGGGGATTTAATTACATTTTTGCTCAATATTTCATAATACTTACGTATCAATAATAATCATCATATCTTTAGGTGAGCTGGCTCCTTGTGTATACCTATAACATAAAACACATGTTAGAATTTTCTAAAGAGAAAATCTCAGGAAGCACTATCTGAGAATGCAAATTTACTTATCTTTCATTAAATTTATTACAATGCATAAAACATTTAAAAAAGCATCTTTTTACCTAATTAAAGTTAACTAAATGTTTTTAATTAAAATCATAGAAAAAAAAAACATATTTCCAAAATTAAATATGAGATTGAATATTTGAGGTTGAATTTCAGTAAAAGTAGTTACATGCATCACCTGAATATAGCGTGGTTTGCGATATAAGGAGGAATGTTGGTAGACCCCAACATTTTTACCTATATTACCGCTCACTCGAAAACCGCACAGAAAAACAAAATTCTCCATGGAACCCGTAAGCCCGATATTTTACTACACATTTACTACATTTGATGACAGGTGACACAACTCCCACCCCACTGAGAAATATATTTACTTACGCCACCCAACCAATATAAAAATGAAATGAATTAGACAAAAACATTTCAGTAGTCAATGAACAAAACTTAATTTGAGTTTTTCCCCCCTGGAGCTAGGATACAGGGTATCTGAAAGTGCAGCAGCTTACGGGTCGAAATGGTTAAATCATTGATGTAAATATGTTTTTAAATACTGAAATTTAGTATACTTTGTAATATATTGTAGTTATTTTGGTGGCATTATTTATTAAAAAACAAACATTAAAGGTGCCTTTGTTTATTTGTTCAAATTACACACTCCGCAGTTATAACGCGGTTGGCTATCTTGGGCCCCAACACCCGTATTATAATGGTGGACACCTGTACTAATGACAGAACATCTAAGAACAAGAAGGTAAAAAAATAATATTAGCTTCACAATTAATTTCTCACCTGAAAGTGCAAACAAATAAAATTCACCACTTTTATTAAATTTGTCTAGTTTTTACCTTCATCCTAATTTTAGTAACTTATTAATTCGGTCCACTGTTTCTAAGGCAAGGAATAGCAGCACAATCGGAAATAAAGAGTAAGCCTTTGGAACTCACACCCTCATTGTCAGAGGGAGACTAGTTTACGCCTAGCTGCTTTTTACCAATTGACCACAAAGATGTCATGGATTAGCAGAAGCTGATTCACACGTATACACTCACGCCCTAATCCATGAAGTCTTTGTGGCTGATTGGTAAAAAGCAGCTAGGCACAAGCTAGTCTCCCTCTGGCAATGAGGGTGCGAGTTCGATTCTCACTGAAGGCTTACTCTTTATTTCCGATTGCGCTGTTATTCGTTGCCATAGAAGCTAATCAATTTAATAAAGGTGGTGTGTTACAATACATCATCCAATAATAATAAAGATTGATTAAATAAAAATTCATTCTGTTTTGTTTTTGTTTTTATTTAATAAAATTTACATCAGTGGAGACGGAACACTGAATTAATCAAATCAAATCATAAAAAAATGTCAACAAGCTTTTTCTTAATCTGGATGGTTTTTAGATATGATTTAACCTGGTTGCCAAAATTCTAGCCTCAGAAAATGTGCCAGAAACTGATATACTAGTCTATCGGAAAGTAGCAGTTATCATTTTTGGGGGTCAGTCCATACAATATCTCCAAAAGTTCTCTATGAATGTCAATGGTGGGCCACAGAGTAAGGAAGACGTGATCAAATTTGGGGTGGGGGTGGTGGCGATCCAGGAATTTGTCTTTGATTGAGAGATATTTTCGTGTTTTTTCATACATTTCTGTATTCGCTCCTGTCTGTCCCCACGATATCTCCAAAAGTTCACAATGGATTACAATGAAATTTTGTGGAAGGGTAAGCCACATCGTAAGAAAGAACTGATTGAAAGATATTTTCCCGTTTTTTTTCCCTACATTTTTGTATTCGATCCTGTTTGTCCACATGATGTCTCCTAAAGTTCTCAATGAATTTCGCTGAAACTTTGTGGAAAGGTAGGCTATAGAAGAAGTGATTACATTTTGGGACTGATCCATGCACAATGACATATTTGGAAGAAATGTACATTCACAGTCATCCATTTTGAATTTCACAATGGTCACCCTTAAAGTTCATAAAAAAACTGCCAACAAGTTTTTTCTTAATCTGGATGGTTTCTAGATATGATTTAACCTTGTTGCCAAGATTCTACCCCTCAAAAATGATAACTAAAAATGGGCCAGGGACCGATATACTACTGAATAAAATTCACACTTTTATTTCTTTAAGAGGGTCCCTCTTAAAGAAATGAAAGTGTGAATTTTATTCAGTAGTATATCGGTCCCTGGCCCATTTTTAGTTATCATTTTTGAGGGGTAGAATCTTGGCAACTAGGTTAAATCATATCTTTTTGTTGCATTTCAGCTTCTTCTGAGGTTGATTAGTCCTTGAGTTTTCTGCCACAGTCTTTGTTTATGTTTTACAACTATGTCTTGATTTTCTCTCTGTCAGCTCCCAACTGTTCAACCTCTGGGCTGTTTCTCTCTATAACTGACTGTTGGTCTCTTCAACCTGTCTCCTTCTATCTCTTCCTCCTAACTGACTGTCCCGTCTCAGCCTGCCAGTCCGAATTTTGCCCTTATTTTGTCAAGATCAATTAGATTAAATTTACCATTCCTATCCAATTGGGGTAATTAACATTCCATTGCCAACCTCAGCTAAGAGCCATTTCAGGATCCAGGATTGTCCACTTAGACCATCCAGAGCTCAGACCTTATTCTTGTTCTATGCAGCCTAAATTTTGCTGGGGTGAACACATTGCATTTTTCAAACAACAAATGATGCAAAACACCTCACACTTCTCTACACATTTTTTCCTTGTCAATTGCTCTGAAATGTAAGGTTCAGCTTGTTTTGTAACACAAAGACAGAAATTTCAGATTAATATCCATGATTAGGCTTAGTTTTAAAAATGTGTGCATGAATCCTATATTAATGTTGCAATGATTTATAAAAATTTATAAAATAAAAATGTACATACCATGGTCGTCTCCGAACATCAAAAAGATCAACACTCCCATGCTTCCTCCATCGACTTGCTGTAAAATACATGTAAACATTGCTTTTAATCAAATAACTATTTCAAAATACATTAGCAACATAACAAATAGGAGTCCTCTGTTCTTAGATCTGTGTTGAAACTTGAAAAAAACAATCAAATAGGTGTTTTACACACACACTTGAAATTTTCAAATCTGGCAGTCTCAAGTAATGAAGTTTTCATTAAATGAAGCACATAAGAATTCGTTGTCAAAAATCCACTAGCTATGTTTGGAAAAATAATTGCTAAACAACATGCCTTCAAAACGCATTAACTATATAGCCAAGGAAGTGATACTTTACCTTTCTGTTAGTACAAAATAGACACACAAGTTTGTTATGTATACATATACTTGCAAAACACAATTATTCATATTATAACATTTTTCAATTAAAACTAATTAGGCATCTGTAGACAATTGTAAAAAAGCATCACAAGTAATTTGTAAGCCTGTTAATTAAGCATGTATCCATTGGAAAATATTTTTAAAATATAGTTATGGATACAGTCAAATTATTTTAAAAATAAGTTGGAGAGATTCAGTAATAAAAATAAAAATTTGTTGACTCAATGTGAAAATTTATTATTAAAATGAATATTTTGGGAAGTTCTAAAGAATCTGATTTCAAAATTTTAGCGCACCCACTAAGATAGGAACTCTGAATCTTAAAATACTCAAAAGCCCAATTCTCTAACCAATGTGTCAAGGAATCATTCAATAAATATTTAGTAGTTCTCTGGACAATTCTTGGAACTTTTATACATCAATTTGTATTTCTAAAGGGCTAAAACTGTAATTTCTTATAAAAATGTTTTCATATTTGAAATTAATTTCAAGCTCAAAATGAAGAAAATTGAGTTCTTTGTGAGAAGATGGGTCCGGAGATACACCCCCAAAATCCCAAAATCACACTGTAGCTACAGAAAAAAGTATCTGTAGCAAAAAAAGTTCTGTCATATTCATATTCATTGCTGTGATACAGTGTTCCTGTTTTCCTTTTATTTCTAATTTAAATAAACATATCTGGTTAGTCACTCAATAGAAACGTCACATGACCAACGACTTTTGGCAACATGCCTTGTTGGGGGTGATCAATTAAAGGCTTTGTCAAAAAATCTGAGTGATATTTAAAAAAATAAATGCATAGAAGTTCAAACTTTAGATTGACTATTATATTTAGAAGCTATACATTTGAAAAACTATCATTTTAAAGTTATGAAAAAGCAACTATTAGTTGGGTAATGCATGTAGTAGTTTATAGAAAAATGCATATCAGAAATGTGAAAATGTATAATAATATTAAAATAAATAGCGCAAAAATACAGAAATACGTAGGTACATCAATAAGTCTGTACCCTAATGATGAAAAAAGCATTTATTTTACTCAACAAATATTTATTTTTAAATAAAATCTCCTTCCTTGTCAATGCACTTAACTCAACACTTCTCCGTTAATCACATAGATTATACAGATAAAATCTCAGATCATAATTCAATTGTGTCAGGCTAGAGACTTATTGATGCACCGTTGTAAGTGAAAGATAATTTCTTTTTGAACAGTTCCATTTTACTTCAAAACATTAATGGGCACAAAGATTTACACTCAATATTTGTTGGAAAGTAGACAGCTGTTTTGTTTATTAAATTTGTTATATTTAAGTGGATATCACAAATGAAAAGAGCAAGAATCTTTGTGCTAAAGAAGAGAATTACCTTGAAGAGTTTAAAAATAAAGACAAGTTGCTAATTTATAAAAATATCTTTTATAAAATAAGAATGATATATTTCCTTTAATTCCATAAAAACAGAACTTTGAGGTGATAAATTAAAACTGAATTTATTTGGCATAGCCTCCAATATTTTGCAATATATATGTTATGTTCTGAACGATTTGGACAGAGTATTTAAAAATTAGTTTTCATGGTACAAAAACAATAACTCATTTAGAGCGTTGAACTTGTTGACTTATAACTGCAAGTTTCCAGGAAATCAACAAAATGCACCAAGAACTGCAATGTTTATGTCCAATAAATTCTTCTCCATGACAACACCTGACTGCATGTCGCGCAAATGATCCTGCAGAAATTGAATGAACTAGGCTACCAATCTCTACCACACCTAGCTTACTACCCAGACCTCTCTCCAACCAACTACCACTTTTTCAAGCATTTCAACCACTTCCTGCAAGGGAAGGTCTTCAACAACCAAGCAGCAGCACAAAATGCCTTCGAAGAATTCATTGGTTCCAGGACCCCAGAATTCTATGCTTCCAGTATATATGGACTTGTTTCTAGTTGTCAAAATGTGTAGATTCTGAAGGTTCTTATTTCAATTAATAACTTTTATTCTAAGCTGAGATATACTGCTTTAAAGTTGATGGTGAAAAACCGCAATTATTTTTGCACCAACCTAATATATACATGTCTTGAAGTCAATGTAAGTCTCTAATATTGAGGCACTTCTGTGATCATCCAAACTACCATGTAAAGGCATGTTGTGGTCCTTTGATTTTATAGGATTAATCTGAAATAAATTATGATTGGTTAGTTATTTAAATGCCAGCAAAGAAAAGCATTATTATATTATATGATCAAAGCCCTCAATGTAATATGCAAATTCTAATATAAATTTTATTTGAAACATACATTGTTTATATAATTGATCAGAAGTACATTTCACTGACAGTGATTTTGAGGAGAATGAAAGAATAATCATTATTTACTTGAGGCAGATGAAAAATATTATGACGACATAAATAATTGTCCCTGGCAGAAAAAAAGCAGGAAACTATCATTTGCTGCTATGGGTGTCTGTCGTCATCATCATTGTGTCCTTTTTCTCAATTGGATAACTTTGTTATTCCTTAATATATTTCAATGAAATTTGTATGTAGGCTTGTGGAGAGATTCTAATTAGGGGATGATGAGTTTTGGCCATTCCGATTGTTTGTTTACATTTTATAAAAATAATCTTTTGTTTACAATTGGGAAAATTTCTCAGATCTGAACAGATTTCGCTGAAATTTGGCTATAATGTTGACAAAACGCCAGGAATTGAAAAATGGTGAGTTATGGTCAATCTGATTATTTGTTTCCTTTTTACATGTAAATAACCATATGTCAACATACAAAAAATATTGAACTTTGGAACTGCTGAACCGATTAGAATGAAAATTGTTATACAGGTTCTTGGGCACCTAATTACTGAAAATATATAATGTTTTTAAGAATCTCTATTTTAACCGTTTTCTGCTGGGGACCTTTATACTTTTAAGATTTTTT
>VCCN01004787.1:718560-738772 GCA_006491835.1 Architeuthis dux
TAAATACTTGGTTTTAATGTTTGATCAGTTGCAACCAACTCTGTTCCCTTTTGAGCATCCGTAGTCAATTTTGACAATGGTTAAAAGTTATTTGAAGACAAAACGAAAGAATGCCTATTTTTTTAGTAAATGATGTTCATTCACATTGAAGTTATATGACAATAATTTAGGTGAGATAAGGGGATAAAGCTGAAAATCGTATTTAAAACCTTTGTGCTCCCCTTATCTGAATCTTAACCATTTCTTCTTCTTTTTTTTTTTTTTACAGAGAATGATGTTTAGTTGATGATGGCTGAAACAATTTTTTGTACTTTGAAAACCTTTTTCTGTGAAGATTGAAACAAACTGTTCAAGTTTTAGTTTCAAACAAATATGAGTGTATGGGCAGGTCATTCGTTACCTCATAAAATACATAGTGGAGGATGAACCCAACAGTCCTGGCTACAATGCACTCAGCAAAGCAGTTGTATCAAATGCTACAGAGGGGAAATCGGTCAGAAAATATTTTGTAAACTAGCTGAGTGACTCTTGGCATATGCAGTTGATTGTGTTAAACCATGTAATTTCCATGTCTTGCCAGAAGAATTTTGCTTGGCCACCAATTCAACTGCACATCTACTTATAAGTTATCAGAATAAAGTATTTCCAAATGATTTGACAAAAACAAACCCCAAAAGTTTGTTATTTTAAAATATCTTAAATTATTTGCATTTTACTTTAAATATCATTTACTTATCATTTTGAAGTCATTTAATATAGAAAAATACAGAAAATCTCTTAAAATGTCTGATCACTGCATAATTAATAGGTTATCATTTATGTACATAACACCTTGTTTTCCCCATAAAGGAATAATGGATTAGTCTATTGTCATGGTGAAGAAAGAAAGGGAAGAGAAGGGAGAACGAAAGAAAATGGAGACAAATAATTATTTTACTTGAAATATTTAGGGTTCAAAATCGAGACAACTTTTTTTTTTCATCTTTAGGGAGTCAAAATCAAGTGGGAACTTTCTTCCACTTTTAGGCTTCAAAATCGAGGGGGAACTTTCTTCCACTTTTAGGTGGTCAAAATCGAGGAGGAACTTTCTTCCACTTTTAGGTGGTCAAAATCGAGGGGGAACTTTCTTCCACTTTTAGGGATCAAAATCGAGGAGGAACTTTTTTCCACTTTTAGGGATCAAAATCAAGGGGAAACCTTTTCCCCTATTACAAAGTCAAAAGTGAGGGGAAACTCTTTTCCCCCTTCAAATGCTCAAAAGTTAGGGTAAAATTTCCTTTGTATACTAATAGGACCCCCATACATGTTTTAAGTAAGTCACTTTTTGAAAATTCCAAAACTTTTAAAGTTTTTAGCAAGAGGTTCAATTTACAATGTAAGTATAATACTAAACTGGACCCTTATTTTGAGTCCCTCAGCAAATCTTTATTGTGGGGTCTGCGTTTGCATTCAGACTGATAATAATGATCTGATTTCCATCTATCTATTTATTCAATTTTGACTTCTTACCCAGTGTAGACAGGTATTTCATCTATTATAATTATTAAAATATTACTTATTTTATTTAGAAAGAAAGAGGGGAGAAAATGAAGTCATTTATTTTATTGAAGGAGTAGGAAGAGAGGGGGGAGAAAGGAGTTAGGTAGTTTAATAAGAGGTAGGATGAGAGGTGAGGAAAGACAGTTAGGTAGTGTCTGAAGGAATGAGGAGGGGAAAAGAAAGTTAGGTAATTTAATAAAAGGGTAGAAAGGGAGAGGGCAGAAAAGAACATTAGTTAATTTAATAAAATGGTAGAAAGGAGAGGGCAGAAAAGAAAGTTAGGTAGTTTACTGAGTGAGGGAGTAGGAAAACTTTTGTGTATGAAACTAATCCACATTTGTATAACATTTAGATAAAATCATGGACCAGCAATGAAGATTGGAAAGGCAGAGGGTGAGAGAAGAGCAGAGGCATGAGATAATTGATAATCTTAGTTGTCAACACCCGTGGAATTTCCATAGATCCAGATAGTATTTTATTAATACATCAAAATTATACATAAAAATACTTACCAGGGTATGTCCTCATAAATCCACTCTGGCTACCAAAGTACTGCCATAGCAGCTTTTCATTTCTTCTATAATTAGTTTCAAACACTGTATCCAACTCTGCAGACCACCGTAATCCATTCAATATGTCTATATCTGAAAAAGTAATAGCACACATTGATTATGATAGAACAGACATTGTTACAATTATGAAATAAAGTAATCAAATTTCACATCCATATCAACAGATACCATGAAATTAGATAAATATAAAAACTGCCCAATTTTGGCTTCTGTTTCCATATTTTGACAAATGTAAATATTTTAAAGGTATATCAATTTGATAAAAGAATAATCCATTGTCTTCAGGGAATTATGCTGAAAGCAAATGACTAATTATACAAAATGTACATTCTATACGATGTAAGGCATAGGGGATCAAAGATAAATTTAGCACTTGATGTATATAGAGCAGATAGAGATATATAAGCATTGTTACTAAAAAAGTAATATAAAAGGACTTTACAATAACAAGGATACAACCAATACATGTTGTTCTTGTAAAATCTGTGATATCCAAGTGATATAAGCATCGACTTAAGGATACTGAAATTATTAAAGCAATAATTGAATGTTCAAAAGAAAATGTTTTAATATATATTTTTTAAAAAAATGAGTACATGGTCTTTCTTTTCTATATCGTTAACATTTGTTATGAGCACAAAAGGTGCTATAAACTGAAAAGAATAAAAGAATTGCAAACAAAATCAATACCTAAAATTTGCATTAAAAAATCAAAAACAAATCATCTTCTATTACATGAGGTTTAATAAAAAAAAATATCCGGACTGTATATGTAGCTCAAAATCTGCTCAGGCGATGGCAAAAATAGATACATGAAATTATGTAGGTAGCATTTGTAAACTGAATGTGGTTGATTTGATTTAAATATCTCAATTGTATCAAATTAATTGTGATTTTTGTACATTGATTTTTTCAGCCCTGCTATTTTACAGATGGACCTGACTGAAGAGTAGAGAGTCTGTGTGAAGTTTTGTTTCAAACTTGGGAAAACAGCAAAGGAAACTTATGAACTTTTGAAAATGGCCCTTGAAGAAGACGCTCTAAGTTGGATCATATGTTTTGAGTGGTTTAAGTGCTTTAAAGAAGGCAGAACTTTAGTCAAAGATGACAAAAGAACAGGCAAGACTTCATCTTCCAAAATGGATGAAAATGTTATCAAAGTTTGAAAAATTATTTGTGGTAATCAGCATCTGACTGTTAGAGAAGTTGCAGGAGATGTAGGAATATTTTACATTTCTTGTCAAGACATTTTAACCAAGGATTTGAACATGAGACATGTTGTTGCAAATTTTGTTCCTTGTCTCCTGACAGAAGACCAGAAAGAAAACAGAGCTTCTGGAAAAGGCTGAAACTGACCCACATTTCTTAGATAACATAGATAACAGGTGACAAAAGTTGGATTTACGGCAATCATCCAAATGGAAAAGTCAGGGTTTTCTAAGACTAAAGAAATATTTGACAAGTTGAAAATAATGATGATGATCATCTTTTTTGATTCTCATGGGATTGTTCATCAACAGGTCAAACAGTTAATCAACATTATTATTTTGGGGTTCTGAAGCGGATACGTCAGTAATGAGGAAATGGCCCGAAGCATGACGAAAAAGAATATGGGTGTTGACACTACCATTCCTTATCCACTGTACTCACCTGACTTGGCCCATCAGACTTCTTAATTCCCAAATTAAAAAGCAAATTAAAAGAACACCGTTTTGAGAGCATCGAAGAGATTAAAAAAAAATTTGCAGGTAGATCTAGATGCTATTCCTAAAAATGACCACAAGGAGTGTTTCCAGAAGTTGAAAAGATATTGGCAGTGATTTGTAGCTGCTGCAGGGGACTATTTTGAAGGAGAGAAGGAAACAATCTCAGTTTAGATTAAATGTTTTTTCAATAAAACTTATGGGGTAGTCCGGGTATTTTTTGATCAAATCTCATATAATATATGTGTGTGTAAACAAATGCATTGTTCTAACTTTAGCAGATTTGATCTTAAAATATTATCGAAGATTTAATCAAGTGTGGCAATATAATGGAAATTGCAAGTGAAGTTTTTTGTTTTTACTTTGATATAAAAGTCATAAATTTTGTCAATACCTAATTTTACTAGTTTAGCTATAACATCACTAAATACTTTAACCAGACAATTTGTTAGATTATAAATGACAAACAATTTTTGTGTTGATTTAGCAACCCGAGATTTATATTTGGAATTCATTCATCGCACAAAGTTTATGAATTTCATATTATTTTTGCATTTAACTTGAACAATCTCACAGAGATTGATGCGGAAAATGGAATGAAGTAATAATATGTCATCAATGAATAAATGTTCTCAAACATAAGACAAGTATCCTAGCTCAGAAATGTTTTTTACATATACATACATTATATAGATAAACCATTGCAGAACTTATTTCTATCACTCCTATTTTTCTTATGAGTAAACTTTCCACTACAGTCAATTTTATTCATCTTCACCTTAAATGTTATAAATCTCAAATTACCTATCAGAGAAACTTTATTCAGCTACCCCTACAAAATAAGACAATGGATCTCAGTCACATTTCCTTCCAACACATCTTCCCTGAATGGAGCTAATTTTTAACTTGTAACATTGCAAGCTGCTTATATACTCAAAGTGACTAATTCATACAACTTTTGATGATTTCATTAATCAAACATGGCTAAAGCTGCTCTATTTCCTAGAACACCAAAGTTATTTGGTTTAAATTTCATTTCATATTCTGTAATAGCACATCTACTCACTAACAATGCCAGCAATTAGTGTACATTTTCTACACACAATAAATATATCAGTTTACGACACCAACATTAAAAACATTAAAATGAAATACACTCAATCTGAAAATTATTGATACATAAAACATTAACTGTTATGAAACTGCTTAATAATTCCTTATAAATACATAACTTATTACACACATGCATTGCTAGAAACATTCTAAAAAGGTTAAAGCAATATTCATTAAAAAAAAAATATACATAAGCTTATCATTATTTCATTTAAATATAAAAGTAATGGCTCAAGTATTATGTAAAAATATCTTTGTGCTTGTGTGTCAGAGAGAGTGAGTGTATAGGATTTGGTGAAGAAAACTCCCAGTAATTTCTGTGAAAATCATGAGTATGTGAAGGCTTACAAAGACTTTCGGTGAAATACTAATAAATTAGGGCAAAACACCATGTAAAATTATGCATTTGCTTTATTTTAAAAACATTATTGCAACTGCTTAGCTTTGAGGTATGAATAATTTTAAGTTCTTCCATATTAATAATGTGGCTTCTCTTTCTTTTAAAAAGACTCTCAAACACAGTGTAATATTTTTATTAAATTAAAAATTATACAAGCTGATTTTATTTAACATATTCACAATTCTAAATATTATTTACAGTTTTAAATAGTTTATCTATTTAAAAATTCATTATCTTAATGCAACGACAATATTCCTTTTGAAAAATACCCACATTCTTCTTTGCTAAATTATTACCTTAACATACATCTTACTATATATAACCTGGTTGTAGCAAAAACAACAAAACTGTTCCTGTATAAATACTGATTGTAGCAAGTATGTTCCAGCCTTGTTGAAAGTTTGGGCTTCAGTCTTATTAGGTGACACTGAATGACACAGATACAGTTTTGTTTTTACATCCTAATAGAATCATTAATAAATCCATGGTAGTCATGTAACTTATGATAGTAGAATCAATGTGTTTAGAGGGGAGTCTAAGAAGCATTACACATAATGGAAATATATTAATATATTGATGTTAATTTTCTTATATCAACATTAAGAATAATACAATATTGTAGCTTACAGATAACTGTTATTACATCACATTTATAAAGTGAAATAAAAAAATCTTGGTGACATTTTTGAAATAGGATAACTGTAACACATTTATATCAAGAAAAATATGGTAGGAATATGTTAAGTCTTGGCTAATCAAAAGTATTTTTGTATATTTTGTACTAAGTTATTATAACTGGAATCAGCAGGGTTGATGGAAATCATGGATTAAAGAATTGTAACTATGTATGTTTTGTTCTATAATCTTTTTAATAAACATCAAAGTATAAAAGTGATAATCAAAGAAATTTTACGTTAATAAATATGATAATTATAAAGACATATATTAGATGGGAATCTATATTTGCTTGGTGTTAGTGTGAGTGACTGCTATCGTGTAAGTAAATAAAGAAACGCGTGCTGTGCAGGGATCGAACCCGCATCCACCTTGGAAGCAACCTTATAGGCAAGTTCTCCTCTACCACTGTGCTAGCGACAAACTCTCATGGAGGGCAGGAGTTTTGAATCATACTTGGCACTAGTTTCTTTATTTACTTACATGATTTTGGCCGCTTGTTTAGCAGTTGTTCACACTAACGCCAAGCAAATATAGGTTCCCAACTAATAAATGTCTTTATAATTATCATATTGTCGGATATAAAATTATCCATTATCTGATTTCATTATTAAATATGCATACATCAAATCCATGTTTCTCATTTCATTGATGATATCAAAACATGATGAGCTAACAGTTATTGAATATCATTTTGTATTTTGAAACAATCATAAGTGAAAATATACAAAGTGAGTTATAGAATTTATGTGAACATGATTTTAATTTTCCACGTGAACATGCCATTTTCATGCCGCTTTATCTAAAAACTATATGAAATGATTTCTTTATTGTTTTCTTTAACATAATGCTTGTTCTACAAACCTAATAGCAAGCAACAGTTTTACTATCACAATAACAACTACACATTTTACACACCTCAGGGTTGCCTGACCATAATCTTAATGGAGTTAAATATAATACAAAACAAAAACTTGATAAAATATAGGAAATATATGACATTAATTGTGCAAAGGAGTTACATTAATCTTTGTAATACAGAACATTACAAAAAAGGATAGAAAATCAAACCATAGTTTGTCTTTTGAAATTTTTTAGTGACATCTGTATAATAGGCTTTTTGACAAAATCCAACAAGTTTTGTAATGTTTAAAATAACTTTTACACATGAAGTTAGTCTAAATAGTTTTGTAGTATAAATCATGGGAACTGTGAAGATTACCAAAGCTAATATATTGTAATGTCCTTTTGGTACTAAGAAAGATGTCTTTTTAAAAAATCTTTTATTTAGAGTCTTATCACTATTATCAAGAATAAAAAGTCATCATCAATATGAATTCAAATTGACACCTTTATGTTTGCTGTCGTTCAATATTGTCCATACCCACCCTGCAGTTATCTTGGTTATAAAGTGGTTGGCTTTCTTGGACCCCAACACCCACATTATAATGGGGGACCCCTGTATTATACTTAACAGTCTTCCTAAATGAGTATAGACTGTAAAGAAAACCTGCTGATTCCAGTTCTAGCATCTATGACCACACCATAACTGCAAACTAATCAACAGGTTTATAATGAAGCAGATAAACCACTTTAACAATTTATCGAACAAGGTAAATTCTATTGTAGAGCACAATTTCAGGACAGGGTTCAACTATAACTGTACCAGGGTAACTACTACTACTACTACTACTACTTGCACACCTCAGATGAGAAAATCTGGTAAAAATATGCCTAAACTTCTCTTTTAAAAGCAAATCATCTTTCAGATGTATATGAATACTATAATATATACAGGTATACCTTGATTAGTGCAGTTAATTGTCCGTACTGTCCAAAACCAAACTGTTCAAGGTCTTATTATAATTCAATGTGTTTTTTTAGCTTATACTTAAGTATATTAATTTGTACAGCAATAACTTAATCGTACTGCATCAAAACCAGCACTATTCAATGTATTGCTGTATAGTATTCTGTAAAGAAGGCCAGTTATTGTATTTGAGCCTAGTTATATACCACAAGGTTATACAAGAAGTAACTTGGAATTGCTGGACTAAGCTAAATGTTAATTTTATACTTTATTGATTACTCAATAGATTCTAATTGAAAATACCTGGGAAAGTCAAAGTAAAAGATTCTATAAAAACAAGTGTTTGTATTACTTTTGACAGTAAATTAATTATGAAGTAAGTAAGTTATTTCATAACTGACAAAACAAAATATTGTTCAAGTTTGATAAAGTCTTTTCTGTTTTGTTGGAGAAGATACTAATATACGCAATAACTTATTTTCAATGCCAGGGACTTATCTCATCAACAGCTGAATATCATCAACTTTTGTGACTGACAATAGATGATGAGAACTCTCATATCTATCTATATTTTTATACACATACAAGGAAATAAAATAAAATGTATTGCAACTACCTGCTAGGGAATAACTTCTTATGAAGGTACTCACCAATTATATTACCAAGGACTTGACCAGATAATGTTATTATAATATAATGTTGGAGAATATCAATTCTCTCAAAAGTCTATTAAAATTAGGAGAGAGCATACTAGACAATGCATACATGTTGGACGGCAAGTTTGTGATCTGATTAGACAATCCTTCAATGGGGAAGCTGTATATGGCCTATATAAAGCAGTGTGTTATTGTCCTTTGAGATAGAAATGTACAGAGGTAACCATTTTATAGATGCTATTTTTGTATGAGTAGCAGCCATATTGTCATGAGAGCTATCTTGTTTCAATAGCAGCCATTTGCAATTTGCTGAAAGAGAAAGCTCTTTTGTAGAACAAAGAACTTTATCACCATCAACACAACCGCTATCTAACAGCAATAAAACTCTAAACACAATAGCTGTAGAGAGATAGTTGGCATGCTGATTTTATATAAGATTTTAGTTTGTCAATGTCTACATTGTACATGACTTTCATCAGAATAATTGTTAACTAGCATTGTCTTCCAAAGATTCTTCTTATTTTTTTGTGATTTCCCAAGATTAAGTTTAAAATTTAGTTTCTGTTCAAGAAAATGTACTGACACTTATTTGATTTTTCCTTCAGAACAAAACTGATCTTTTTAGTACATTTAAATTCTGGTTAGCAGTGAAAAGAATTGAGATAGCTGTGTATCTTAATTCAACAAGTTCAGTGAATAGCAGATGCAATTTTGAATGAACATCTCCATGAAAATACTGCTCATATTAATCTATTCCTAAAATGGGTCATTTCCTTTCCTCGACTGCAGGTTCATAACAGGGATGATTGGATACATGGATAGGAGAAATACCTTACTTCTACTTTGCACAATCTTAAGTCATCCTTTGACAAAGTATCAGCCTCTCTCTGACATGCAAACATATTACAACACTACACACTTCTGAATATGTGACAATGATAATATACTTCAAAATCTTGTTTGGGATGACTATTTTGTGATGTGCCATAAAACCAGATCCATGATTCTAACAGAAAATTCTAATTTAATCAACACATATACTATTTATGTTCATAAACATAGAGACTGAACTGAATAGAAAGCTTTCCATGAAAGTTTTTTGAAAAATGCTGTTTCACTATCCTTATGATCTGAGGATGGGATTAAAGCTTCAAGTGACGATGCGGGTGGTATAACATAGAAACAATGGTTAGGTTTCTGTCAGATTAAGATCTTTGACTTATACAAAAAATGTCTCATATAATATCCAATTTGTGTAAGTGATATATATTTTTTCAAGTTATCAGCCATTCATTAAAGAAACAAATATTAAAATAATTTTAAAACCAATAGATAAATTATGGCATCAAATACTAAGCAAGTGTGCAATTGAATTCAGAACAAGATACAGAATGTCTATATGCCTGTGATGGTAGTCCCAGTCATTGGTGTCCCAAGCTACTTATAAACAAACCACTGTCTCTCTTGCTTGCTATACTGAAAAGAGTAGTATTTAGGTTTCTGATTAAATTACACCTTTTTAGAGATATATTCTTCTATTTTAGTAACTTTACATAGGTTTTCGTGAGTTTTATTGACATGAAATTATGTTGCGATTTCTCAATACATTCATACAGATGGGAGTCATATTTGTAGTTTCCATTTAAAATTACACTTTTTTAAAGATATATTCTTCTATTTTAGTAACTTTACATAGGCTTTCGCAAGTTTTATCAACATTATGCTACGATTTGCTGAGAGGAGATGTACACGCATGTTTTAAAAATTATTCTTAATCTTAAGCCAAAAACTTTTTCAAAGAAATTTTTTTCCATTAATTAAAACATTAAATGGGATATCTTTTAAAGTAAAGCTTATTATTTATACAGTACTATTGGCAAAAAATTACCGAATGTAACAAAGAGGATTTACTGAACGGAGATGAATAATAACTGAAAGGAGTCTTATTTGGGGGTCAAAACTCACAAAATCCTATGTAATTTTATCTATAAAAAGGTGTAATTTAATCAGAAGACTCTCTAGTCTTCAGTATATTATTTATCCTTGTTCGGTAAATCCTGTCATTAAACCTTAACAATTATTTAAGCTGCTGCTGCTAACTTATTACGGAACAAATGAAAGCAGAAAACTTAAACATTTCAAACAGTTTTAAAATGAAACTGTATTTTATTAAATCTAATTACAAAGGATATAATTTAGGGTTAGGGTTAGTAGTCTTTAGGGTTAGGGTTGCAATTAATAACAATAAAAGATTAAATATTTCTTTCGGTAAAGATTTATGTGTCAGGATTTGCGAATTCTCTTAGAAGAAAATTCTTTTTTTTCTTTCAATTTTAGGTGTTTTTAATTAGACCCTACAACCATCCAGAAATTTGTTAGTTTTTAGAAAAAATGTTTTTTTCAGGTTTTACGAGGTAGGTTCCATTTACAATGTAACTATAAATATCAAACTTTCCAGTTTTGCAGTGGATTCGAAAAATTAATGACCAGGATGCAAATGTTTGGCATGTATTTGAACGGGACGCAGTTGACCAGGATGTAAATGACCTGTCACCGATGAATGTCATAAATTTAAAAAAAAAAACAATTTTGCATATTTCTGTGAAACTCATTTAAACTGATTTTAATGACGAGTTTGTGATTCAAGTGATTAGGACATTTATACCAAAATGATTAAGTCTCAGAACAAAGCAGTGTCATTTGATTGTGTATTCCAATATCTTCAACAGGTAATTTGACATTTATCCACATATTTAATGTCTTTACATAGATAATAAAATAGCATTTTCCTTTAAGTATTATAAATAAATTACATGACAAATCAATTTAAACAGTCAATAATTAAAAGTCAACACAAATTGATAGAATAAAGAGAAATATGCAAGCTTCCAAAATCATTGTTGTTGCAATAAGGGGAAACTTGCAATTTTCAAATTCATTATATATAACATACTTTGTACAAAACAATATCACAGAATTAAGATTCTACTTTATTCTTGAAGAACTAAAAGATGTACAATAATAAACCAGTGAGAATAATGGCTAATCTCAGTTAAGCTTAAATGTCAATCACAAAGGTTTTTCATTTCCTCACAAATGTCAGGATGTTTATTAACATATGTTATGGCTTATGCTATCTGCAGATATAAAAGCAGATTAACATCGTAATAGGAAATGTCTTTATTAAGATGATAACAAAATTGTAGAGTAAATAATAAAACATTAATGAGTCATTAATTTACCTTGCAAAGCTTTTGTACATTTAAATAAATTAAAAAAACTAAACATTTTATTTATATTTTCCATTAGATTTTTTCAATATTGAAGATGCAAAGAATGTAAATTTATCAGCATAATCAATTATAATACTCATTTTTAAATAGCTTTAAACGGTCTCTGAAAAATTCTGAATGTACATATATTTGATTGGACATACTTCCATAAATTGTTTAAAAAAGTGTGTTTTTAGTTTTTCTCATTATCAGTTCTTTTTGTGGTGAAACAAGTATTCACAGCTTTTCATTTCAGATAACTAATATCAATTTACACAATAAATGAAGAAAAAAATATGTATATTTAGCAAACTATTTTTCAGGAACTTTCAGAGATCTCTTCTAAGTTTTAACTAATTAGATTTTAATTCTTACTATTTTTTTGTTGTTTTACATACCTATAAAATAAGTTTTTGCATATTGAATTTACACATGAAGAAAAGTGATTTTTCTATAACTTAAAAATTATTAATCTGTGTTTAAAACAGATTTAAACACCACACAATTTAATTACAATTTGAAAAAAAAAAAAAAAATAAAAATATTTTTGACGCATTGGAAGCAATTTTCCAAAAAGGATTTAAAGACTTCATGTATTTTGTTCTGTTTGTTTTGAAAAAAAAGAAGAAAAAACAGGTAAGTGTATAAGTGAATTTTGAGGCTCCCTGTATAATGCCTGTACATGCACCTGAGTACATACAAAGCACATACACATATATACACCTGTATAGACCTACACATACAGAGATGCCAAAAATAAATAGACATCTTTATTTTCAAACAAATTTTTGAATTTTATTCAAAAATTTAAACAGATTTTGCAAATTAGAATTTGGTGAATTTGCCATTAGTAGATTTTTAAGTATTTACTTTTTCAGGCTTTGAATTTATCAGATTTGCTGTCTTCTCATGTAAAATATCTGATCAGGCTGTATTCAAACACAAAGCAAATTCTCTCTTGTAGAAAGCTTTCTAGACATTTTTCTCATTTCACAATCTAAAATGGCCCAAACATGTTCAAAAGGATTTATATCAAGAGACTGACTTGGACATGGGAGTTGCTTAATACCTTTTTGGAGTTGTCATTCTTTGTTGCTGTATAGCATGAAAAAGGTGCTGTTTTTGTCCAAATAACCATTAGCAAATATTGGGAGAAGTCTCCTGTGCAGAATGGTTATGTATTTTTCTGAATTAATTATCCCTACACACACCAGAAGCTTTGAATGACCACTGTGCCAAAGTGTTCTAGACACCATAACCAAATAATCTGCTATGCTTTATAGTAGGCTGCAGGCAGTTCAAACAAAATTCTTGGTTAGGCAATCTACAGACCCATACACATCTGCTATTTGAAAATTGAGCAAATGGAGACTCATCTGAAAAGATGATAGGGTGTCAAAATTCCATGATTCTGTCCACCATCTCAGTTGTCCACTGCTTTTTCTGTTGAATGTTGACAGATTTAAAAAGTATTTTTCTATTGACTGCTTTGTCATAATAACCCACGTGATGAAGATACTGCACTCCTGTTTTTCTAGGGCTGATTTGGATACATTCTGCTGGGTTTGGTTCATAATCCCGAATTTCACTTTCCCTAATGTTGATTGGCTGATTTTTCACTTGGTCGACTTTTCATATTCCCGACTGTTTATCTGCTTGAAAAACAAAGGAAGACAATTTGAGTCACTGAACAGACTTTTCTTTCATACTTTATTATTTACAAAAACACGGCTTAACTTTTTTTTCTAAAATTAGTGCGATGGGGATATGTTTACAATTTATGGAAAAAATGCATCTATTAAAATTCTCGATTGAGTATATACAATAAAATGAATTTTATTTCAGGTATTTTGATTAACATAAATAGGTAATTGTGTGTTTTAGCTGCATGAAGTGAAGCAGTAACAATATAATTTATAGATTTATGTATGTACGATCCATCATATGTTTATGATTTATGGAAAAAAAAAAGAAGATTTATTGTTCTCGATTATTGTAAATACTCAATCGAGAACAATAAAAATAAATAAGAGAATTCATCAAAGAAAAATGGAAGTAAATACATAAATTATATTGTTACTGCTTCACTTCATGCAGCTAAACCACACAATTACCTATTTATGTTAATCCAAATACCTGAAATAAAATGAAAATAAAATTCATTTTATTGTATATACTCAATCGAAAATTTTAATGGATATATCATATACTCATCGCACTAATTTTAGAAAGTTTTTGTAAATAATAAAGTATGAAAGAAAGGGTTGTTCAGGGACTCAAATTGTCTTCCTTAGTTTTTCAAGCAAATGAACAGCCAGGAAAATGAAAAGTTGACCAAGTGAAAAATAGTCCAATCAACATCCAGGATAACCATGTTCGGGAAAGTGAAATTCGAGATTTTGATTGCCTCTCTATTTGCTATAGTTGTTATCTTATAATGGAGATTTTTTCCAATTTCCCATTTTTAAAAACCATTGGTACCTTTTTTTTGGCCCAGGTCAACCTGAAAGAGATGCAGTGGTTTGCTTTCTTTCTTTAGTGAATTATATGAGCATATAGTTCACAGCGGAAACGGAACTTCCAATTTTGATGGTATTTAACTGGCTCATTCCACCTTTGGATTAACCAACAGTCTGACAATTCCATGCTATTGAAGACTGACAGTTCTCATGCTCCTGGAGTAAAAGGCATTGTGTAAATTGAGTAACTGTCAATGACTATATTTTTTACTATTAAATATCAAATCTGAGTGAAATAATGATGTTTCTTCATTTATGTCATGTCTCTGTGTGTATATGCACACACACACACACACACACACACACACACACACATTGACCTACACTAAAACAAATAGGTTTTGATCTGATGTAATTGATACATATAAAACAAAATTAGAAAACAATGTAAATATCAAATATGAAGAAAATATTTAAAATATACATATCTTAAATAAGGAAAGCTTTTACTTTAACAGTTGATGAAAATAATCTAATCCATGGGGTAAACATTTAAGTTTGCTGAATGAATGAATGATTTTGAGATTTTAAAAAGCTAATATCCTAATTTATTGTAAATTGACATACCAATTGACCATATTTACCAACAGAGGTTATATATCACAGATGATATAACATGATAATAGTGAGTGGCAGCTGAATTCTGATATGGCTATATATTTTCAGTATGAGACTTTAATGCATTTTACTTTGGTTTTATAATAAAATGATAATAAAAATGTTATAACATCTATCTGCACAGATAAGACAAAAAAAGAAAAACTATAACAAGTTAAGGATTTGACTAGTTATAAATTAAAGAGTGGTTTTGCACAATGATCATATAGTCAGATTTAATGAGATTTTGTCACTATATATTGAAATGAACATTATGAGTGATGCAGGAGACAAAGAGAATATTCAATGAAAATCGCTATGTGTACATGTACAAAGCTTTCTAAAGCAAAATTTAAATAAATAAACAAGTAAATAAAAGGAAATTTGGCAACCCTGTTTGAATAAATGAGAGCAACTACAGAAAAAAATAAGCACACTACTTTTCTATCTAGCATTAGCTTCAACATATATAATAATGATATATTTAAAATTAGCAGAACAGCAACAACTAAACATCAATTTTCACACATTCTTTTCCTAATAGACTTGTTAAATATCCATTTTGAAATACTTTGGGATATTTCAGAACAAGCCACGGTAGACAGCATGTACAAAATAGAACAACTTACCAGATATTTCATCTGAAACTCATTGGACTTTTCCTCAAAGCTCAAAATAACAAATGCTTCATTTGAAAAGATTTCTGCTTAGAATGTATAATGTCTATATTAATTTACTGGATAGTTAATATTGACAACTTTATGAGATGATCAAGTTAAATACACAATTCATTCAACTTGAATTTTGATAATGCCTCCTCATTTACCTTATGAATAAAAATATAAAAGAACAGGTCTGGTTAGTCACTCAATAGAAACCGTCACCTGACCAAAGTCTTTTGGCAGCATGCCATGTTGGGGATGATCAATTAAAGAATTGGGAAAATGAATAAGTTACTTCTCTCACCGTTTGTTGGGAAATCGAAATTTTCACAAAACAAGCCTAGACACTGCTGGGCACAAATAAGGGACCAGTTTAGCATAAGCTTACATTGTGAATTGTAACCACTAAAGTAAAAACCTTTTTTCTAGACATAATAAGGAGTAAATGTTAAAATTTTCAGCGCTCTAGCTCCATTGGTATGGCCTGTATGCGTCATAGATATGTACATAGCCAGACCAACTTGAAAACTGAAGAAATCTATGTTGATAGTTTTGGTTGATGGTTTCTAATAGTGTTTTTAATGGTCATTTTATAAATATTTAGATGAAGCATATAATATGCTTTCCAAAGCAAAATGTAAAAGGAATTTACCAATCATCTACTTAAGTAAGTAATTTAAATTTGAAAAATAAATAAAACAAACAAGAGATGTTTTATCTTTAGAAACTATTAGAGATTATGAATAAATCAAGATTGTTTTTTTAAATTTTATTTAATATACAATGCACCTAATAAATTTAAACAATTTAAAAATGAAATTTAAAAAATTAATTTCAAGTGAAAATTTTAGTGTTAAGCTAAAATCGATCAGCTGTTTTACCACTTTAAATTTTCAAAAGGAATAAAACTGATATAATATACTACTGAGAAAAATGATGGTAAAAAGCTGTTGAATTAGAAAATTGGTAATAAAAACAATTTTAAAAAAATGCTAAAAAACTGATAACATTGTAGATTTGTTTTACTCATGCAATGATGATTTAAATAAGAGACATTAGAGGAGCTTTCTTTGCTGAAACCTTTCCTACCATATTTGTCAACTAATGCAGCAATAATTTGATCACACTATGGCATTATGTAAGAAACACACTACCAAAATAATCCAAAAACAAATTGCAACCTTGTATATATCAACCAGCAATGATTAAAAACTATTCCGAAAATTACTATAAACAATGCTGTAAAGAGTAACTTGTAGTTTTCTAATATTTAAAATCAGCTTAAATTCATGACATTTAACTATATTAGTCCATGATTGGGATGCAATCCCAGTAGTCCATGGGCCAAGACCAAACAAAATCACTTATTAGTACCACCTGAGGTGGCAAAGTCTATTAATGATTTTTGTAATCTTCCATATGTGTGGGACCTATTCTGATATGATAGCTTTTGCAGAGGGTCGACTTAGTGTAGATACTATGACTTTTGTAACCATACTCTATAACAGGCATCTGGGCAACGAAAATGTCTGTCCACTCCCCTACGTCCTAGCTAACTGTCGGAAACCACAAAATATCTTCAAAAGTTTTGTCTCACCACAAAATATCTCCAAAAGTATCTCACTAAAATTTTGTGGAAGCGTGGGCAATAAGCTATGAAAGAAGTCATTATGAAAAATGGCGCTAATATTTTTTTCCAACTGATCTGGAATGTCTACCCAAGTTATTTTAATTCACTGAAGGTCCCTCTAGCATGTCCAATTGGTTTCATTAGTCAACTCAAAAATTTCTACAGAGCCCTATTACAGCATCAGGACTAATAGGTGCAAAAACAGGTTTCCTGCAATTTAGAAATGTTGTATAGTGGCTGAATGCCCTGGACTTGGATAGAAAGGAAACTCAAAGACTTGCTTATAAAAATATCTGGACATATTTTTATTACACAACATACATCTTTGTCGGCCGGAGAGTGAAGAGTGGGAGAGAGATAAGAACCGCGAGTCTGTCCCCATCAGGGACAGCGGTCTCGTGCCTTTCGGATCTGCTGATGTCTGCGTCTTCTTTAAGTGTCGAGATTTCTGTCCGCTCTTCGACTAAATGTATTCTTATTCGGGTCTGCTTTATAGGTTTCTCTAACGCTTATGTGGCGTCAATCACCGGTCCCATCCTGTTTTAGACAATATACCTATTTCCTGAGGTGACTGGGTTCACTTACATTTCTGCCCAGGTGTCAGTTAGTCCGGAAACACATATCATAACAGAAAGGCTATCATGTATTATTTTACTTCTGTTGATGTAACAAATAAATAAGTTAAATAACAAATAAGCCTTGCCACCTTGGGTGGTACTGATATCTGGTCTGGCCCATGGACTACAGTATTCAAATGCATTTCATGAACATTGAAAATATTGTAACATATTTCAGAAATGAATTAAAACTCTACTTGAATATTTTGATATAATTAAGGAGGATATTTGTCAAATGGTAATATTTAAGCTATCAATCCAAATTTAATGTGAGTAGATAGGATAAGTTTTCAAAGAATAAGTCATGAAAAGAATGAATATATCAAACCAAGTACATTAACATAGCAATTACAGGGGCCAGGGTAGTTGTTGATGTTATGTTTTCTAAATCATCCAAATGAGAATGTTCAGACTTTACACGATCTTTGATAAAAATTGATTTCTTGAATTGATAACATATGATTGTATAACTTTAAATTAAATTCTGTAAAATGATGTAGAATTTTATTAAATCAAGTACAACTCTCTAAAATCTAATGGACTCTTCCACTTAAAGGTAACAATTTTGCTGATAAAAATATCTCATACCCACCATTTGAAACAATGGATTCTTCCATTTAAATGCATTCAGTCATTTTTAATAAAATTTCAGTTGAAATTAACAAGATAAACATCATGGGTAATAACTAGTTGAAAATATTACACACTGAAAACATGATATATATATATATATATAGTCAAATCCACATACAGCGCTGTTTCGTCGTCTTACGACTCATCAGTGTGGCTACTGACTATAAGTGCCTTGGTGCCCCGAGCGAGGATTGAAACCGGACCTATCAATACTGATTTTTGAAAAGTATTAATTAGAATTAACCATTAAAAGATACTAGGGCATGCCCATTCAACAGGTGCATGTTTGGAAGGAGCTAGACTTTTTAAGGTATGTGGAGCAGCCTGCCATAATTGTCATGTAAGATAATTTTCTGTCCGTTGTACAAAACTATCTCTCTCTCTCTCTCTCCCCATACTGAAAAAACATTTTAAATCTATAAACCCATGCTTGTGAACGCTGGTGATGTACTATCTAAAATTTTAGATTTAAATATACAAGATCTATTTTTATGAGAAAAGATTCAGCAGAAAAAACCCCTCTCTCTCCTCATATTACTGACCTAACATTTTAAATCTATAAACTCACGCCTGTGTTTGTGAATGCTGTTGATGTATTATATTTAGATCTGTAATTTTAGATAGTTTTAGATAAAATATTTTTATTAGAAAAAATTTGGCAGAACCCCCCCCATTCTCTCTCTCTATCTCTCTCGCTATATTTAGATTGATAATTTTAGATAAAAGATCTATTTCTTCTTTTTTTTTATTAGATTACTTGAGAACCTCTGATCCAAACAACTCCACTCTAAACTTAACACTGCATTGACAGGTGTGCTGACCAACATATCTGGCGAATATCAACTTCGCACAATGGTCAGTTGTGGAGTTATTTTGGTGCATACATACACATGGACCTGGTTCGGTTTTCCGAATTTCAGTGTGCCAAATGTTGATTGGCTGAATCTGGACTTGACTGACTTATGATCTTCCCGACTGTTTATTTGCTTGAAAAACAAAGGAAGACAATTCGAGTTACCAAACCGGCCTTTCTTTCACACTTTATTATTTACAAAAACACTGGTTTTTTTTAATAAAATCGATGTGATGTTTACGACTTATGAAAAAAAAGAAAGATGGAAATCTATTAAATGTAGTATTATATAGGATAAGATTTAGTATTTACAATATATATCATGTTTAAGATTTATAGAAAAAAAAGATTTTTCGATTGAGTATTTACAATAATGACAGTATTATTTACTGATGTATCTGTTATATAGCTAATTTTTCACTTTCAAATGATTTAAGGTGTGTGTTTGGAGGGGGACAAGATATAATCACAAGGAAAACCATTCTTTTTTTTAAATTTGAAATATTGGCGATATTTGCTTATTTAAATAATTAAATAAATAAATCTTATCCAATTTTTGCTACAGAAGATCATACGCATAAATATCTTTGGCTTTAGAAACTGGTTTCTTTGGAGAAAAATTGTTTTGTTTCACGAAAAAAGTATTTACTTATGTTTGGTAAAAAAAGTTTGATTTCACTTAATTTTTACATGAATTTTTGATTGTTGTTTTGATTAAATAAACTTTTGATCAAATTAAAACTATGTGTTTATTTTTTTGTAAAGAAAAATAACTTTTTTTTTACAAAAATGCACATGTGTAATTCTTTTTTTTTAACTTATTTAATTTTAATAAAATGTTTTAATACCCGTATTCTTCACATCTCCAATTAATACAGACAGTCTTCAAATCTTAATTATTCAAATATTCAATTATTTGTTTTAATACACGGATTATTGATATGAATAAATATATATAAAT
>VCCN01004787.1:757277-775134 GCA_006491835.1 Architeuthis dux
TATATATATACATACACACATATATATACACATATTACATATATATACACACATATATATACACATATTGCATATATATACACATATATATACACACATATATGTACCCAACTGTTAAATGCACTGTTTATTAAACATCATGTTTATTTGTATATCTGTATGTCTTCATTATTTGTCCAGCCTTTTAATTAGTGTCCACCGCGTGTTTAAATACTATATCCAAAAATGGTGCTAAAATCAACAGATTTTAGGCACGTCATTTGAAATAGTAGTAATGGTGATTGTGTTTCTTTAATTGATATCAGTGACATCACAACCCTTCCAGCCAATCAGAGATCTTCTTTCACATCACGTGACTGCCATGTGTGGAACAAAGGGTTATCCGATTTCGGCCTGCCTTCCTCTTTTCTTTCCACTTGGGAACTACTATTTAATACAACTAGTTACTACTATACAATTATTATTATGGCTACTTTTAATTATTGTAAGACATTCTTCTTACACATTCTCTCTCCCGTCACATTTATTTCTATCCATCTTACAACCTTGCAACCTAAATTATTTTTAGTTTTACATGTGTAACAGGTAATTCCATATTTAATATGCAGGTTTGCTCTCTAATCTTTTGCTTGCTAAGCTAAGAAATCTCCACCAAATTGAACTCATATTGGCCCGACTTATACATTTATCAACAAGGAATGAAGTTCTTTTTAATTTTCTCACTCTTCAGCATACTCTTTATTTATTTACATAAACATAAGTCTCAGAGGGGGTAGTGTGATTTTTTTCTCCCTCCATAAATAATCTTCCATACCAGATTTTCAACCTCACTTTGGCTATCCTATATTCATTAAGATTTTCAGGGGTTGACTGGTTTCTTCATTATATTCTTTTCCACATTTACATGGGATGTTATATATACAATCTTCTCTCATCTACTTCTTTCGAGCGGGGCTGTGCTATTAAAAAAAACACCCTGATGTTGTAAATTCAATGCCTAAAAGTGCGAAAACTTCAAATTATGTGTATGTGTATATGCACACATTATCTATGAACATGCACATACATAAATATATTTATACATAAGTATGAAAAATTTTACAAATTAAAAAATATTTACTGAATGTTCAGAAATGATAAACACTGTAGTTTTACTTTAAAAGAAAATTTAATTTAGTAGTAGCTGATAAAAGGTTATAAACATTATTATAATAGTCAAAATAAATACCATGTCATTTGATATGTTCCTTAAATTAAATTCTTGGATAATTTTCAATTGTATTACAATACATGTATATATGGTAGGTGTGTGATGACATAATGGTTATCAACAGAAACTGGGATTAGCAAGCTGAGTTCAAATTTCAGCTTGTCTTCACTTAGCATTAATGCTCTTGGGAAAGGTATAAATACATATTCCTGAGTTCTGCCCCATCACCAGATACCTGGAAAAAATGTCTTATTGCTGGCATGCCATGATGGTTGACTGAATGGCTGAGTGAGTTCTTGGGCAAACCACTCTCCCATAACTACTGGCCAAACAGTAATAACTGTAAAAAGTTGTTACACCCATTGTAAACCTTGACAGGAGCTACCATATATGTACAATAAGTAATAAAATGTACAATACATAATACAATAAATAAATAACTTTAATTTTTTTTCTTGTCAAATGTAAGCATTCAAACTAAAATTTTAATAATTTTAGTTTTAATGCTAATTTAAATTCACTATACCATTGCGATGCTAATTGTTCCAATATTCATATTTAATTTTTATTCATTACTAAAATGCACATGTATCTAATTTATTTCTTTTAATCTCTAAATATTAAACGTCTAAATTTAATTTATTTTGACAGTCTTCAATATATTTATATCTTATAAAAGAACTAAAAAAAAAAACTATTATCTTTACAGTAAATCTTTGTTAATATTAGTGGAACTCCGAACAAAAGCATAACAATACAGGAAATAGAAATATCTAAAACATGAATTTTAACCTTTGGCAAAGTAGAATTATTTTCTTTTTTTGAAAAAAAATTTGATTATTTGCCAAAAGATAGGAATTTGTTGTCATCCTGCTTTCTATAAAATGCTAGACAGAATTTCTACTGAGCGGAAATAACAAAGACAAATACATTTTAAACAGTCAAAAGCCAAAAGGAAATCATTTTTAAACATTACAGCCTTTTTTATGCATTCATTAAAAGATGTTAAGAAGTATCCTGATCACTTTCTGATAGGAAATGATAGGAAATGAGAATTGTAGACTTGATTTATAGAGATTAAATCCAATATGCCAGAAAAAAATACATGCTGAGACCAAATTATCATTGTTGAATTAGTTAAATGAATGCAACCTTGATAGCTAAAGGTTGATTTTCCAAATGCAAACAATAGTGAACATGGTTGAACTTTTATTGTTAAATTACATGAAAATAAAGCATCATCTAAGGTGCATAAAACATTTACTTGGTTAAGATAATTAAAGCAAATCATGCTTATTAGGAGGATGTATTTTCATTACAGTATTCATATAATGAAATCACTGACATTTTATCATAAACTAAATAACTGATACTAAGTAACATTGAGTCAATACACACAAAATACCTGAAAAAGGTTTTTGTTATATTTTTCTAACAAATTCTTGATACTTTGTTCCTTTATGGAAAATATCTTCAAAATATGATTAACAAGCAGGTCTACAGTTGATTTTGTTAATATTTTCATATTTATTCACATGATCCTCAAAACAGTAAGACATTCTGCAGGTTCTATAGAATAATCCTCTCACCCACATTTTTAAATGAAAAATAAAATTCACATGTTGCTCTATTTGTATTTTTATAAGCACCTGACTTATTGTTTACCAGGTTTTAATTTTAAAAAATTATAACATGTTCTAAGCAATAATGAAAGGATTAAAATATATGCAACATTGTGATTCAGAATTAAAAGGTATAATACACATAATGGATGTAGAATTTTTAATACCTTTCTTAATAAGTGGGTTTATTAATTTTTAACTTGGCCTTGATAGTAGCAAAACATTAAAGGCTAGTTTCTGTTTTAATGCTTATGTTGTTCATCTTCCTGGATTTTATGTGCAAGAAGATAGATTACTCACAGTCCTTCATCATTTTGTCTCATTTTTCTCTTAAAAAAAAAATATTAAATTTGTTTATTTTTGTAAAATAAGCCACCCAAGTCATTTCTAATCATACTACACTCAGGATGATTAAACATTGAATATGAACAAAATCAATCATTCAATAGGATTTGAGTCCTATTTAAAATAAAAACGCTTGGAAGGGTATAAGCAGGCAATTGTCCCATAAATTTAAAGGAGCAGAAGAAGTGAAAATAGATATGACGGCAGACTTGCTAGTGAGGGAAATTGGAGGCAGACTTAGTGAGTTTTATTGACAAGGTTACCAGTCAGACAGAGACTTAAGAGTGGTAACATTTAGAAATAAACTCATTCTGGACAGGAATAATAATAAGGAATATATTGTCCATATTTAGACGTAATAAGAAACTACAGAGTTCAGAATATCTTTCTTTTAACGTTTTGTATAATTTAATAAACAACACAGTTTGTTAGAAGAACAAGGCAGCACACTCATGATGCAAAATAAAGATTTTGGAGAATGAGGGGAATTTTCAGTATTGTTATTGTGGCTATTTCTAACATTATTAGGACTTCCTGGAAAATGCAAAATACACAAATCAGGTAATTTGATTTAGTTTCCACTCATAAGCCCTATGGTCTCCACATGCTTTTGTAGCCACCATGTTTGTGGATGTGATGTCATTGGGCCCCTTGAATATTTGAGCAACATGTTGAGCACCAGCACCCAGCTAGAATACGACAGCTCTTTATTCGCTATTGCTAAAAGTGACATTTTATATATGTCCTTGAAGCACGTGGTTGAAAAATTAACATGGAACACCACACGTTTAGAAAATTGTTTAACTAGCCACGTTTATAAAAGAGAGACATGGGGTCAAACATAAGAACCACCATCTGGAGTTATTATATTTTTAACTCCCACAATACTTTTTATTTGGTAATCAAATAGTTATCCCTACAAATGGTTTCTTTGAAGTAATTTCATTCTTCTTTCTGTGACCCTGCAGAATTGACTTAAAAAACACTTGAAGAATGAACTAAACATTTTTTGATAGTATTTATAGCAAGTAATTTGAATAAGTAGAAGAAATTAGATCATCATTCATTACTATTATTAATGCTCAAATAAATTTGTCTGACATAAAGAATAGTTTTGAAACTGATTCAGTGCAAATATTAATAAAAATTACTTTTAAAAAAAACCATAGTAAAACTTTAATCTTAAAATATTATTATTTTTAATTACACAAGGCATTAAAATTTGCAAAATGTATAACATAGTTAAAATAAATTCTGCAAATCGTAACAGATTTGAAATTTGAACTAATAAACAATCTGTTTTTTAAGAGTTAAAAATGAAAACAAATAGTAGACCTTCACTAATCCGGCACCATTTCGAAGTGTCAGATTAGTGAAAATGCTGAATCACAGAAGGATTATCTCTAAACAATAGCTAACCATCTCATAATATCTTTATAAATATCTTTAAAATATCATGTAAACCAGTACAAGTTAGATAATAAGGGAACAGAAATATTAAATGAAAAGTAAGTGAAATTGTATTAATGTCCAGTTCCACCTTATCTTTAATTGATAATGTGCAGTGCTTTCGCTTCAAAACACAGGATGCACTTCCTTTATTCATGGAGCCATAAGTGGGGTTAAATAAGAGCAAATGATATTAATAAATGCAGCAAAACAAGCAGGAATCACTTGTCTGTGTTTACTAGAGTTAACAAACAGGTGGACAGATCTAGTGCAATCAAAACAATGCGGAGCAGGTTGGCGCATTACCCTAGGAAATTTATAATTACAGTGGCCCCAAAAATTTGAAATCAGTGCTGAATTACTGAAGAAACCGGTTTACAGGTAGCCGGATTAGTGAAGGCCTACTGTACCAACTTATCTGAACTGGCTGCTTTGCGCTGTTTTCTATTATATACTAGTCTAGACCTGGTGTTCTTGTGCATCACCAGAAACTCCATTATGATTTTAACCTCAATACATTTTCAAATCAATGTTCATAATATAGATAATTAGTGCAATGAAAAATTAATGAGATTAACTTTATATAATCAGTTTCAATAGACAGTTTTTTGATAGCCGACCAAAAGAAAACTGTTCTACTAAGAATTTGAAGTCTTGTTCCAATTCAAGAATCTCATGTATACATTTTATTAATTTATCATTGGAAAAATCTACACAGACACAAATCCTTACTATTCCTGCAGACAATTTTATAAACTGATCAAAGTTTATAAGGTATGCATGTGTTATTTAAATTATTTTTTTACATGTAATGAGGTATCTTGGTCTCTTTCTGGGATTATTTTTAATACTTGAAATGTATGTTTGCTACATGAAAACAATTATGAGCAATTATATTTTTCAAATTTATAAATTCATAAAACGCTTTTTGAGTACTTTGAATTTGATAGTTGTCAAGTTATAAACCTATTAACATTGCTTGAATTAGATGAAAAGGTCTCTCAACTCTTCTAATATTTTAATTTTGCTCCTACCAGTCCCCTATGATTTGTAAATTCTAAAAATAATACAAAAGAACTAATGTTAAAACAAATAAAAAAGATAATGAGGTACTGAGGTTTTTAAGTGTATCTTGTGTAGAAGAATTTGCCAATTTTTAAGATACAAGCTTGATATTGCATAATCAGCTTAGAGAACAGTATGAAATGTCAATCAGTTTTTAAGAGATGTATATTTAACCTTAAGAAAAAGTAAAATCTTGCACAAAAATATACACATCAAAACCTCAGAAAATTATAACATGCAAACAATGTAACTATGTTTCAATCTCATAATAATACATTTTGTAAAATTAAAAATATACTTGATATCAATAAAAGTCATAGAAAATAGTGCCTTTCAAATGTATTTGAAAACAATACAGACTACCAATGAAATCTTTGGAATCAACTAAAATGTCATGTTTACTTGTGATGGTGATCATAACTGGTTTAATGGAATTGGGGTATTGCTTTTTCTGATCATATAAACAAATTTTAAGATGTGTATTCTTTTCTTACAGTAGTCGTTAGGACTAGGAATTGGGGTATTGCTTTTTCTGATCATATAAACAAATTTTAAGGTGTTTATTCTTTTCTTACAGTAGTCCTAACGAAAAGAATAAACACCTTAAAATTTGTTTATATGATCAGAAAAAGCAATACCCCAATTCCTAGTCCTAACGACTACTGTTTTCAAAATATATAAACTTTATTAAAGTAAAAATAACTTTTAAATATAGTCTAGAATTAATTTAAATGTAAGGGGGCAGCTTGTATTTAGGTTAAATTTATAACTATTTTTGTTCTTTCTACAATTCAGATGTTATCATCAATTATTACACTGACATTGGTTGATTTTTAGTTAACAAAACCTTTTTTTCTAGTTCTACATTGGGTTACAGTAAACATGTGTTACGACCGAACTGTCCAAATGGCCAATCCACATGAAATGTGAAAATTAGGCTTCCTATTTTTCAGCCGACGTCACAGCTCAACCACTGCTGATGTCAGCCAGCATAAATAGCTAGTGTAAATCCCCTAACTTCACCACCCACACTTCCTCCTTTTGTTCTGTGTCCGCACGTAAAATCTTCGCTCTTCTCTAAACTACTCTTCATGTTTTGTACGACTTCGCTTGTCTCTAGTGGTCTCAGCTAAGAATCTCCTGGCGCCACCCCGCACCTCTGCCTAGCCTCAACCGATTTCTTCGCTACCTTCTAGGGACAAAAACCCTTAGCCTACTACCGTAGTGAGTTAGTCACATGCGCCGAATGCAAACCTGATTCCTTCAACCGCGCGATGCAGACCACTTGTCCCTCGCCAAAACCAACAGAATCCATCTTTGCTAAGTTCGAATCACTTTGTGACTACTACTACTACTACTACTACTACTACTACGGAACAAACCTACTCCATCCCAACAACTCTAACTCTCTCTCTCTTTACCTACGATTGTAATTTACCCTATTTTTGACATGTCATTTGTCTTCATTATTAAACAAACTTTCATTTATAACCTATCTACATTGTTTGTTTTTACTTCTTAAATGGCCCCTCGTGTCTACGTTCATATTTCCATGCCAAAAGCCAACATGGCAGTGTAAGCCTTCTTCCTCAGACAGCTCTCGACTTGGCCAATCCACTCCATCCATTTGCATCATGTGAATTCCACTCCCGTACAAAGGCAATCCTCTAGCCCCCTCCAAGCAGCAACCGGTGTTCCAGCATAACAATAGTCCTTTTAAGGACACCAAGTCTTTTCATGCGATACCGGCCAAACATACAAACACTGCCTTTTTCAGGGCCACCAACAAAGTCACACCAAACTATATTAATAAGCAAACATGGCCCTTTTAAGGGCCAGCAACAAAGTCTACCAAACTATAATATGCACACTAGCCTTTTTTAGGGCTAGAGAAAGCCTTCTCTATCATCCTCGTTCCTCAAAGAAAGTCTCCTCATAATCATCCTCCTCTTCCCGTTCTACAACAAGTACATCCATCCTGCATCCACACGTACATACTCATACACTACGCGACCAACCCACGAGTCGCTGATCATAACTTAGCTGACCAAACCTCTTGTCGTTAAACATGCATTAATTTTGTATAATATACAAAGAGAGTGACCAAATACTTTCAGTTTCAATAATTTTTGTCCAAAAGAACACCAAGTACAATAAAATATTGTACTTCAATTTAAAAAAACATCCGCCCCAAAATTTATTCACTTCTTCCATATCCCACTCTTCCACAAAATTTCATAGAAGTTCATACAGAACTTTAGGAGATAGTGTTTGGACAGACATTAACTTTTGGCGATATTATGTTATGTGCACATATAACTAAGACGTAAGGGAAGTAATTGCGCATGAATCTTGCTCAAAATTTAATCACTTCCTCCGTAGCAACACTTCCACAAAATTTCAAAGAAATTAATTGAGAGCTTTTGGAGGTATCGTATTGACATATAACTACGATGTAGGGAAGGTAATTGTGCATGGATCTGCTCAAATATTTAATCAGTTCTTCCATAGCCTATTGTCCACCCCTCCACAGAATTTCATTGAAATTCATTGAGAACAAACAAAAAGGATTCCTGTATCCGCCCCAAAATTTTACCACTGCTTTCTTACCCCATTTCCCACCTTTTAACATTTCATTGAAATCCATTCAGTACTTAAATGACATATACCTGTTTTCTTGACAGAGGTAAATTAATGTACCAGACAAAATCTTGCAAATGAAAATTCCTTGAATTAAGTTTTTATAAATATTGGCCACATCGTGGAAGTTATTACATTCTATTTGTAATACCATTATATTTTATTGTACTTCCCTACTTAATTAACAAAAATTATATTCATGTATAAAATAATTTAAGAAATTTTTTATAAAATGCAAAAACTTAAATGAAAAGAAAAATCTGATCAGTGTTGTGATGTATAAACAAGTTAAGATGATGGTACATATTTTTAACTCTACTGGAGGTGCGAGTAGCAAGAAGTTAATGGCGTGGACAATGGAATTGGTGAGCCAAGTTCAAACTCCGGTTGAGGCTGTTTACATTCTCTTTGCACTAATGCCCTTGGGAGTGGCATGAATCCATCTCTTCTCACTCCAGCTATAGATAAATTAGCAGGGCTATGTCAAACATATCGTGCTGCAAGGCGAAGAGGAGGATTCTGTCCTCTAGGCATCTCAGGATCTCCATACGCTTCTCCCAGACTTGCTGCCTGGAGAGGTGACTTTAGTGTTGTTCCATTGTCTATCGAGACAGAAGGAGGCCTTCTTTAACTCTACTGTGGGGTATTTATGCAATTTAGGCACTAAATTAAAATTTCTGTTGCTGTTTTTAAGTTGTTATTTTTGGAGTAAATAAAAGAGACAAGTATCACTGCATAAAAATCACTAAGTGTCTGCACTAAATTCAACATCAGTCCCTAGAGACTAGATATGCCCTCACTATCAGATGATCAAATTAAATCCTTAATTCTGAATGGTGGCTTGGCAGTATTGTCCAAAATGTTGCAAAAACATATCACAATAGTATCTACTAAATACAATGAAGCCATTAACTGATTCATAAGTTTTTATATAGTTTCAAATGGGTTAGTTGAGAAATTGTCAATAAAATAAAATATAGAAAGATTTAAAATTAAATAAACAGAGAAAGAATGAACCCCCTGAACTCAAAGATTTAAAAAACATAAGTAAGAAATTTTGCAATATGTTCAATACAAATGATATCAGTAAGTAAATAACTATAAAAAAATGCAAAATTGTTTCTCAGAAATGTTCCACACAAATTCACAATGAACTTATCAAAAAGTAGAAACATATATTAACAGACAAGTAGTTTTCATGCAATCCTTTAGGTCCGTTTCAAATCTAATTTGATAAAAGCATTAGTTTACAGTAAAAAATTCACTCACTATTCCAATATGAAATATCTATTTTAGAAGTTTCATCATAATAGCACAATAAGAAAAATGTGTACGAAGTTTATCCCACATATTATGTCTTCCATAGAAAAATGTGCTATCTTGATTTTTCTCTATTTACATTGATTTATATTGTAAATATTTATTTATTGTATCATCAACCATTGTAAGTCCACTGCTGGACAAAGGCCTTTCCCATCTCCTTCCATGACGAGTGTGATTGCACTAATCTCTGCCATCTCATACCGGCAAACATTTCTATATCTCTCTATCTTGTGTCTGGTCTTTTCCTACAGCGTTTACTCTTCCACGGGCACCAGTCAGTTAGCCTTTTGCTCTATCTGTTTCCCCTCTTCTTGCTATGTGCCCTGCCCATCTCCATTTTTGTTGCTTAATTACTTGTATGATATCCTTCACCCTGGTCCTCTCTTGGATCCATGTTGATCTTTTTCTATTGCTAAGAATTATTCCTAACATTGCTCATTCCATTTCCCTCTGCTATTCTCAGTTTTTTTTTTAGTGGTTCCGTAAGTTTCCAGGTTTCACACCCATACGTCATAGCTGGTATTATGCATGGATTGTATACTTTACAAGCATATTGGTAATTTGCTTTTCAGTAGTCTCTATTTATACCAAATGCTTTCCAGCCAATCATTATGCATCGTCTTATTTCATATTCGTGGTCTTTCTCTAGCTTTATCACCTGACCTAGGTAAATGTATTCCTCAACTTCTTCTAAGACTTCACCGTCTATTCTTATAGTCTTTTTCAGGACTTTATCATTGTCTTTGTTTTGTTCATCTTTAACCCTATTTTGTGGCTTTCTCTATTTAGATCACTTAACATGTTTTGTAGATCCTCCACTGTTTCTGATATTAATGCATTATCATCACACTATTTTAAATTGTTCAAATATTCTCTGTCTATGTTTACTCCAACGTTTTCCCAATCTTTTTCGAAACGTGCTTTCAAGAGTTTTGGTGATATTATATCCCCTTGTCTTACTCCTTTTCCAACCTTTATCTTCTCATTTATACCTTGTTTTCGCATTGAGTTGAAGACTAGCTTGTGTTCTATTGAGTCAAAGGCTTTTTCATAGTCTATGTAAGCCAAACAAAGTGGTTTGTTGTATTCTGATGTGTTCTCGATTAGCTGGTTTAATGTGTGTAGGTGGTCTATTGTTGAATAGCCACTTCTAAAGCCTCCCTGTTTGCGTGGTTGGTTTTCATTTAAAGTGCTTGTTAATCTATTTGTAAGTATTTTCGAGACTATGATAGCACAACCTTGTATCTATATATGTATATGTAAATCAAGTCTTACCTTTAATTTAGGATCCCACTGATAACGATATGCTGCTGCTTCAGCTGCATTTACTGATACCTGCAAAGTAAAAAAGGAGTTTTATTGGAATAAAAAACAATGAATATTAATCTTTTAATTATTATTTAAAAATCCTGCCTAAAAAATAAGAATAAAGATTTACAAATAAGATAATGTAAACTTGTTAACTATTCAATATTCAATTAAATATATAAAACTTTTTAATTATTTACTTATAATTTAATCAATACTCTTTAAATTGAAAAAAGACACACAAAACATTTTTAATACAATAAAAATACAAACATTTAATGAAAAAGCATATGTGCGTGTGTGAGAGAGGGGTGGGGAGAAGGAAATTTTATAAATATCAAATGTATATGGTACATTATGGTGGTTTGGAGATTCCCCCATATATGCAAATGGCTTGTGTATTTCCGGAACTAGCACGGCATCAAATTGAATATTTTATATTGTCACCAAATCAATGTATAAAACTACTGTAGCTCCCACATATATGTTATGTGGCTGAGAAGAGCACCACATTAATTACGTAATTTGTGAATTGAGGGGCACCCTGAACAAATTTTGTTATCACACCCAATGGCGTACACCCCTTCTACCATGAATATAGAAAGGTATACCTTTGATGAGAGTAACAATCTGTTTTGAGGTACCATGTACCTTGTTGACTGTTGTTGGTTACTCACTGGTCAGTTGGGCTGAAAGGAATTGTTGTGGGATCAGCTGTTTCAATGAAGAGGAGAGAACACAATTGAAATATAAAACCACTTCGTTATTTCAACTTTCCTCACTTCGGACACTCCAGGAATCTGTACCGTTATGAAACTTAAAATCTACTGTTTATAACCTGTCAACATTCTTTGTAGGTTAAAGTTCTGATCCAGAATATTGTTGAATTTTGAGTTGTCAAACAAACAGACGACATATAGCTGCTACTGTGTTTATCTTTTAAACTCTGTAAGTTGCATGTATCTCATATTCTAAACTTCACGTCAAAAAGCTGTGCAGGTCTAGAAATACTGAGTTTAACTGACCATGCTCTCTTTGGAGGGGGCGGGGGCGCGGACACAAGTCCTAGCTACCTCTTGGACAGCTGGGCCGGGTCTCTCTGACTATCTCTGGGTTTTCATCTCTATTTATCGGTATGCAAATTTTTAACACATAATCTTTTCTTGACGTTAAAACATTACATCATTTTTGTTTTGCAAATTCTTTGTTATTCAATTGAATATTTATTGACTTTCGTGCCAGTTAAATTAAATTCCTATTCTGCATTCTGAATTCAAAAAATAAAATTTATTCAACTTTATATTGTCAACCAACATTCCACTCCAGGTTTGACACTGCTGACAGAATGTTTTGAAATTCAAAACATTATTCTCTCGAAGCCAGCACCTTTAACCAATACAAGCTGGGATTCTTATCTTTCAATAACTTTGACACTTTAATAAAACAAAACATACAATTGAATCTATGTTTTGAATCATTCATTTTAATCAGCTGATTTATTGTTAGTGCCATTCAGAAAACACATTTAAACTTATTCTATCTATCTTATCTATCTATAGGGCTCGTTTTGCTATACTTGGTTCTAACAGTTTGTTTACCTTTGCTGAAAACTTTTGTCATTTTGTTATGTTGTTTTCTGGTCCTTACATGAGTAGAAACTAGATGTTTAGAGAGGCACAGATGAAGATCTTAAGATTTATTTTATCTGATCATTAAGATATCTACAAAGAAATTCCTCAGTCATTTTCTTCATCAGTTGGTCTAAAGATTATTTACATTGTTTGTCAGACTAAACAGATTTTGATGGTACTGCCAAGAACAAAGAACAAATAACCACATAAATGCAATCATGAAAATATTGACACATTGCCAAAAAGTGGAATTTACTTTTGACTACATGACCACCCCAGCTGGACACATTTAGTTTTGATTGCTATTATAAAAAAATAATAGAAATAAACACAGTAATGACTAGTTTTGCCTGTTCTGTTTTTAATGTGGTTACCATTTCATAGTCAATTGTTACAGTAATATCAATAAAAAAAAAAGTTGTACTGAGACAGTACCTTCAAATTGCGTTGGGCACACCAGTTCTCATAAGATCACTGAAGTTCAGCAACATCGCGCCTGGTCATTACCTAGATGGGTGACCATCTTGGAATCATACCAAAGACTTTAAAAATAGTAAATGCTTCTCTGCTAAAGAGTAGGATTGAGAGATAGTGGTTGTCGAACCAGGGATAGGAGTCGTGCCCACCCCTATTCAAAAGGATAGTAGCAAATGAAAGAAGAGCCTTTAGGTCACCTCTGACTACAGTCAACCAGCTACTGAGACAGTAACATCCATATTTTGATAAAGGCTACAATTTTTTTTAAAGCTCAATCTATTTAAATACTGTCAAAAGAAGAAAGTATATTTCATCTATACTAATACTTCAGCACTATGTTTGTTTGTCCGTGCCACTTCTCCGCAAAAACTACAAGCCTTATCAACCTAATATTCTGCATATAGACTGAAAAGAGGTCAACTTTCCACATAGGCTCTGTGAGGTTGACCTCAGAGGTCATTCGAGGTCCCCAGAGGTCATTTCTGGTCAATATCGAGTTGTTGGCCACCATTTTGCACCAAGGATGGTGAAATTTACCATATGGGTACATCTTCTCATGGCAAATATCTCAATCTATGTGTCGTTGACCTCTGAAGTCATTCAAGGTCACTGTGGTCATTTCAGATCATTTTGATACAATTTTCCAATTTTGGGGCCACAATTTTGCACCTATGAAGCTGAAATTAGACATAGGGGTAAATCCTTTCATGGCGAGGCTCAGATGCATTGTGATTTTGACCTCAGAAGTTATTTAAGGTAATTTGTAGCCAGTTTTCAAACTTGTAGGCCACAATTTTGTATCTAGCATGCTGAATTTTTGCATATGAGTACATCTTTTCACATCGAAGGTAACAGGCTAGGCGAGGTTGACCTTAGAGTTCATTCATTATCTCATAATTCTACATTTCACATCATAAAGCCATACAGCTCTAGAAATACTGAGTTCAACTGACCATGCCTCCTGGGGGGGGGGGTACGGCCGCAGACAAGTCCTAGCTATCTCTTGGACAGCTGGCCCAGCTCTCTCTGGTTATCACTGCTTTTTATCGGTATGTAAATCTTTAACACATAATCTTTTCTAGACTTTTTTTGAATTTCAAAACATTCATGTCAAACATGGAGTAATGATATAATGTTAAAACATTACATCATTTATTTTTGCGTCAGCAAATTCTTTAGCCAGATCAGCCAACATTTCTTTTGTTATTGAATTGAATATTTATTGACTTTTCGTGCCAGTTAAATTAAATTACTATTCTCAATTCTCCAAATAGAATTTGTTCAACTTTATATCATCAACCAATGTTTCACTCCATGTTTGACACTGCTGACAGAAAGTTTTGAAATTCAAAACATAATTCTCTTCGAAGCCATCACCTTTAACCAAAACAATTGGGACTCCCATCCCCCAACAACACTGACATTCCAATAAAACAAAACATACAATTGAATCTATATGTTTTGAATTGTTCATTTTAATCAGCTGATTTATTGTTAGTGGCATTCGAAGAACACGTTTAAACTTATTCTATCTATCTTATCCATCTATAGAGCTTATTTTGCTACATATAGACACAGTAAATATTTTTTTTTTTTGCTAAAAAAACAAATGAATTTTGGACATTATAAAGACTATTGATATTCTTATTCCCCACTTATATAAATTAATGAATCTCTCTTTAGATACTGGCTCCATAAAGGAGTTAAAGAATCAACCATCATGCATGCCCTCTTAAAGAAAAGCGGTCTGAACCCTGAGTTACTAAAAATAATTATAGTCCAATTTCAGATATAGTTCTAATTAGCAAGCTCATTGAGAAAGTGGTATTGGTGAGACTGAACACCCACGAATGAGCTAATGGGTTGCAATGTCTTCAGCAGCACGAATATAAAAATTCATAGTACCAAAACTTTGCTATTAATGGTTGTCAATGATGTACTCGTGGGTTTTGAAAGTAATAGTGCAACTATTTTATTGCTTTTGGATCTATGTGCTGATTTTGACACTGTGGACATTAATAAGCTTATAACCATTTTGGACAAAGAATTTGGCATCAGGGGCACAGCATTGAAGTGGTTTCAGTCCTCTCTTATTGGTAGAGAGCAATGTGTTCGAATTAACGATTCACTATCTGATTATGTAAATGGTTGGATCAAAGTGCTACTTTTGACACTGTGGACATTAATAACCATTTTGGACAAAGAATTTGGCATCAGGGGCACAGCATTAACGATTCACTATCTGATTATGTAAAGGTTTTGTTTGGGGTTCCCCAGGGTTCAGTTCTCAGTCCTGTTCTATTTAATATTTACATTAGATCCCTATATAAAGTAATAGAATGTGCAGGTTTCTCCACTGATGGATATGCTGATGACAGCAATGCCAGACAGACCTTTGTGCTTAGTTTTCAATATAATGTGATTAAAAAATGCGTACCTTCCCTTATGGATCAAATCACTAAATGGATGAATGACTTTTTTCTTAAGATCAATGAAACTGAGCAGCTGGTTCACTCTATTATTACCAGGAGATCAGACTACTGTAATTCACTTTTCTTTGGCTTGAATAAATCACAAATTAACAAACTACAAAAAGTTCAAAATGCTGCTGCTCGGTTAGTTTTGAAATGTAGGAAATGCGAGTCAATTAGGACCGGCATTATCAGCCTACATTGGCTTAGGATAGAAGAAAGAGCTGTGTTCAAAATTTTAATTACAGTATTCAAATGTCTGCATGATATGTGCCCTTATGAACTCTGTGCTCTTATTAACATCCAATATTTAGATGGTTCGATTTTAGAACTTGTCTTTATCAATAAGATTAGAGACGCAGGAGTTTCAGTTATATAGCACCCAGATTTTGGAATCAATTACCTTATGATATCTGGAACATACATACATTAGCAAGCTTTGAACCAAAAATAAAACTTTCTTGTTTTGAGAATTTCATAATTATATGATGACAGTAAATAAAGACAATTCGTAGATCCTCCCCTGTGTATTGTAAAAAACTTTATTGACAAGTTGCACTTTCTTCTTACTCTTCTTTAATAGGCCTTATATTTTTACTGCAATTGATTGCACATGTTTTCAAGCGCTTTTGTCCAGTGGGTACTTAAGTATTGAGGTTCCTGAGAAAGGAAGCTTTCTATAAATGCAGCAGCAACGTTGTTGTTGTTGTAATAATAATAATAACAACAACAACTCGCTATCACCTCTGCTCTTCTGCCTTGCACTAGCACCTTGCAGCAACCTGCTAAACTGCAGCAGCTATGGGTATGCAACACAGAATGGAAAACTGAACGACCAGTTTTATGTAGATGATCTGTATGCCAAGGATGACAACCAACTAAAAGGCCTACTCACCATTGTCACAACCTTCAGTGATGACATCAAGATGGAGTTCAGGATAGAAAAGTGTGCCAAAACCACTTTCAAGAGAGGAAAGCTGACCAAAACTGTGGACATAGACCTTGACATCAAGGGACTAGACCAGGATGAGACATACAAGGCGAAGGCAATGGCATTACAGCACTCAACTATGAAGGAGAAGATCTGGAAAGAGTGCATATGATACTCAAAACGAGCTCAATGCAGCCAATAGGCTCAAAGCTATAAACACCCCAGCGATACCTGTAGTAATATACAGCTTCAACGTCATCAACTGGAAGCTGAATGACATCAAGAGACTGGACACCAAGACAAGGAAAATGCTTACCAAGGAGAAGATGCATCACACAAAAGCAGATGTCGATAGGCTCTACCTACCAAGAGCTTCAGGGGGGCGGGGCCTAGCCCAACTTGAATTCATGTTCAAGACCATCACTAAAGGGAGGAGGTCTGGCCCCCTAAACGTGTGGCATATAATACACACTGTGATATAATAATAATAATTAATAACTCAATGCAACAGAACAATACATTTTCACGGACTGTGAAACGAGGCTGAGGCTGTGCCCTATATTTTTCTTTTTTTTGGTTTGCTGAAGCAAACCCTGTGTGGTGTCACAAACAAAACACCCCTTGCCAGAAAGGTTAAAATAGAAACATCAAATCTATTAATGCACAGTTTACCAAGGGTCGCGTCTCCGAGGGAGAAACCAGCCTGGAGACGAAAAATATGCAACTGGTACTGATCCTCGAAATACTGAGAATGGACACCAACAACGGGTGACTCCACATGATGGTCTACCTCAGTCACCATCTAATAGCCAAAGGAAAGAAAAAAAAGTAAAATGGACTACAAGGAAGTTATGTGAGCATACTACTATGCTGGACACAAACCATCAAAGTACAGTGTCACTAATGAGACATACAGAACATGGAGGAAAAATTTCCCGAACATCAGGAAAAATATAGATGTGAACAAACTAGCAAATGTAAAAAGGAACATTATCAAAGAAAAAAGGTTGACTGGGGCAGAGCTTGTTGTGCTCGAAAAAACTGTTAAAACTGAAATGAATAATGGTTCAGCGAATACTAGAATTAAAAACTCTGTACAAGCAAGAGTGCAAGGCGATATGATGAGTTGTGATAAAACTGAAAGAATGATAAGCGATATATATGAAAATAGACAATATCAGGAACAACAAAACCAGTTAAGAAATGAGGAAAATGACCCAGATAAGGAGGAAGTTGAAGAAATGAAAGAAAACATCATTAGGGAAAAACACAACACACTAAAACGGAAAGATTGGACAAAATCAGACGTGAAAAAGAAATGAAACACATTATTAGAATAGCAAATAAAGCGATCAATGAAATCGTAAAGACTATTGACCTGAATT
>VCCN01004787.1:775618-789915 GCA_006491835.1 Architeuthis dux
CAGAAAAACTCTCTCAATTCAATAGTGAAACTCTGCATTTACACACATGAACTCTGTGTTTAAGATTGTCTCCCCCCCACTTTTTCTTTCTCCACCTCTTCTCCTTTATAAGTGTTTCATTTATATTCACGTCTGTTTGGTGGAAGGCAATCGAATGATATAAGAAAAAAGGAAAAAATGAAAAAAAAAATGCTCAATAACTTCCTAAAAAAAACCTTCATTTGCCTTAGGTCTCAGGTGAAAGACTTGGTATATGATTGTATGAAAACGCAGGGAAAAAAAAATTTAATAATAATAATAATAACCATCACCATCACCATCACCACTATTTTTTTTTCTTTCTTTCTCAAACATTTTTAAGAACTTGGAATTTTATGGGGTAAAAAAATAAACCACCATCTCTGGAATGAGCTTAGTGAGATACAGGAAACCAAGAAAAACTGGAATCTACATTCTGCAGACCTTTTTCTTCTTGTGAAAAAAATGAACTCACCTCTAAATTGAGAAAACAGGACTAAACAGTTCAAACAAGGTGAGAAAAAAAAAAACAGAGTGACAGTCATTGATGCTACCAAAAACTGGAATCAACAGAACATAGACCATATGTATTATAAAGCAGAACTGACCACCAGACTAAAAAGAAATTCACTTATCAGATCAGAAATCAGATTGATTGAAATATTGTTCAGCGAAAATTCTAAAAATACAACAAAGATGAGAACAGAATGAAGGAAATAATTGAATATTATGAATGTAGTAATGTGGACATATTTCAAATAAATCTTGAAAAACAACATATTTTCTAACACACCACTTTTTATTAAATTTGTCTAGTTTTTACCTTCATCCTAATTTTAGTTGTTTTTATACAACTTATTAATTTGGGCCACTGTTTCTACGAATAACAGTGCAATCAGAGTAACCTCATTGTCAGAGGGAGACTAGTTTACGCCTAGCTGCCATGAAGACTTCATGGATTAGCAGAAGCTGATTTACACTTATAAACTCACTCCCTACAACTGACTATCTGTGCCATATTTTTGTTGTTTTACATGAGACCTAGTAGTCTTTTTTATAAATCAATCTTTATTATTATTGGATGAAGTATTGTAACTCACCACTTTTTATTAAATTTGACTAGTTTTTACCTTCATCCTAATTTAATTTATGTTAGATTGTTCAGATCAACTTTGTAAGAAATATTTCATAATGTAGATTGTACAATTTCTTTTACATATCACTTCTGTTCAGATTACAAACAAAAAACACAATTCTTTAGGAATTTAGTCATTTGAAATTACCTGTTCTTCAAAATGCCATATGATAATCTTTGTGAAAGAAAAACATTCTGTTGATTCTTTACAATTTGTAGTCTACAATCATCTAAAAAATAGGAAATTTATCAAAAATAAAGAAAATGAAATGCATCACCATTTACTACTGAAATCATCTTGTGTGGTAAACTGGCAATTTTATTTTTGTATGCAGCTTTTTTTCAGTTATATCTGATTGATGTTCAGTTAAAGATTATATTGTATCATGAAAATATTTAGCATTACGGCACAATGGGTGATTCAACTGATTCTGTTGATTGTGTATACAACTGATTTGGTAGAAATATTTAAATACCATGTCCAAATTAAATACCATGTCAAAGCAATCAACATAAATACGGAATGAAAACTTTTTTAATGTTTATTTAATACAGGGTTTCTCAACCTTGTTTCCCCTATCGCTCCCTTTTGGTTATTTTTTTAAAAGCAATTACCCTCACCCAATCCTTAATGAAACAATATGACATTTTACTTCTGTTGTTTATTCAATGTGACCCAATGTGCTTGATACTTTGCTGCTAGATTTTCAATATTTGGATTGATATTCGACTTTGTGTCTTATGTCTCCTCGGATCAGTTCTACTTCTTTTCTTGATCAATATTTTATTGACTGCACTAAAGCCACATCCGATAGCAGAAACAGAAGTTAATAATTAAAACAATTTTTAAAAAAAATACATATTTTGTAATTCACCAAGTGGGAGAAGCTTCATCTCATTTCTTGACTTAATGACATAAAATGAAAGATCACCCTTTTTTAAAGAAAAAATCATTTGTATGTGACAATCTATCGTTCCACTCAGCTAAATTTTTGTCGCCCTGGGGGTTATATCGCCTGTTGAGAATGACGGATTTAATATATGAATTTAAAGTTGTAAAAACTTTTAATATTACTGAGCTGATTGCATTGAAAAGTTAATAACAGGGGTTTACTTACCCCATTTCTAGCAAGTTTATTGACTCATCATAAAATAATGGTTGTGGGAGCTAGCAGTTCATCACTATGAACTTTTAACCACAAAAGTTTTGACATTTTACTTGTATTTAATTGAGTACAAACTCTTTTAGGGCTTTTTTAGGATAACAATACATCTATAGAGAATCCTGTCTCAACTATGGTAACAGTCACAACCTTACTAGGGTTGACTCAACTATGTATTTACCTACATAGGTATCTTCCAACTTTAGCCTCCTATCAAATAAGCTGCTGTGTCAAAGCATCTAGAAATGGGGATTCAACAATGAAAGGCTAGGCTGCAATTATTCTCCTGTTAATATAAGGGATCATGCAAGCCACTAGGGTAGAGAAAGACACTGGCAAATCTAATGGGTACTTAGTAACCTCAAAAAAGAGCATCTTTAAATTTAACATTAATTGAACTTTTTGCACCATGTTATAGTTGAAAGGTCATCAACCAAAAGGAGAGGGATACTGCATAAAATAATCGAAGATATACTAAATTCACTATGTAGAATTACACATCTCAGTCAATATTTTTATTTATTTTTTGCTAAAATACAAATTAAGCATCTACAATAATTAAGGAAACTAATGACAAATTTAACTAGCTATTTTTTTAGCTACCAATTTAGTATAGACTTAGATGCTAGCATGGAAATAGAATAATTTTGCTACAATGCCATAAAGTAGGTATTGTTAAAATAATGAGACATTATCGGAAATTTATTGTATCTCACTACTCAAAAAATTTTTTACCCCATCTTGGAAATATATTCTGGAGTTAAAAACACAAACCTTTCCATTGGTCAAAATTCAACCAATGGGAAGCCCCTAAAAAGGGTGAGGGAGATTTGAAAGCCTCTTTTTCACTAGCACCTTGAAGAGACGACATCGCTGGAGGGCCTTTTGGTCCCAAGTAGCTAGTGGCCCCTACCTGCCTCCGCAATGGCCGCCTTTTCAATCGGCCCAGAAAGCCACCCTTTTACTCCGAGTCAGCAAATATTGACTCTTACAAGACAGACAAACCTTCCTAACAGCAAAAAGCTGTCAGAGGCCAAAAAAGGCCCTAACACCAAAACAGTTGTTGGAAACGCCCTGCACTAAAGCCTAACGAAGAAACTTTTCACCTTAATAGACCACGTGGAACTCGTCTCAACACAGAGACAGCAAATCCTACTGCATCTTCCAGCAAAATGAACTTTCTATACTACAAAAAGAACAATGAACATTTGAACACTTGTTAAATGGAACTTATTCTAAAATGTAAGTCCCTGGCTAATCCACTCCATTCGCAAGACCCGACTCTTTTTCTCTCTTCCTACTATTTCTCTGCTCTTTACTACTGTTATTAAAAGATTGGATATATGGAAAACCAAAAAGTTGTTTGCATTGTTCTTCTTTCAACCATCGAGTCACACATCGCAGTTAAACCCCCCAAAAATCCAATAATATATAACTCGAAACAATTACGTGAAATAACTTCACTTCATGCCTGTAGCAGAAGGTTAAAGTATTTCAAAGGATAGAGTATCTAGTGTCTAATTCAGTAATAGTGGGGGCACATGAAATGCATTTATTCCAAGAATAAAGTAAGCAAGCTCAAATCTTATCAGAGGCTACATTTTTGGGTTTGAAACTGTAAATAAAAATAAAAAATTGCTAGTGTTCTATTTGTACCATACATTTAGAAAAAGATAATGGAAATATTTTGATTTATATCTAGAAATAGATATAATTAAATCAACCTATCTACTACTAAAGAATTTCCCTCAATCAGCTGGTATTTCATAAATATAATAAGTTAAAATAATTTATCAATTTTGTTGACAGTTTCTCTTTGATTAGCCAATACAGATATATAAATATTATATTTTCAGTTAATTTTGCTTTTGTTTGAATACCAGCAAAATAAATATTTCTATTAAATTTCTTTTTACATACAAAATATAGTGCTAAAAATGAGATTTTTCATTTTGTTCACTTTACTATACTATATTTACTATATAGTTTACAATGTTTTCAATAAATATATCATATGTAAAAATATATATTAACAGAAAAAATAGAAAAGACATGTTATCTTGTGTATATGTAAGTGAGGTGTCACAGTGTTTGTCTGTTACGCTAGAGAAACCTCCTAATCATGGATGCAGCTAAACCAAATTTGGCATGCATACTCAATAGACCATGGGGAAGGTTTGTAGCAAATTTACAATGAAATTTTATGCTAAATGGATACATATTTTGAGAACGTTTTTTAATGACGTAATGTGACGTTAAAAAGAACATTCTTTTTGTTTAATCAATTCTCAAAATAAAAGAAGAGGTGATAGAATAAAGTGTTTGTATTTTAAGAGGCTTTTTTAATCTCCTGACAGTATTGAAAACACCTGTAACAATAAAAATGTCTGATGCTATCTAACGCATTTTATTGCAAAAATTCATTTTTTTTACTGGTGGGAGGCACTGTATCTAAAACAACTGGCTCTGTCTGTCACGGTACGGAACACCATCAATTGTTGTACAAAATCCATTTTTTGTCACATGTCACAATGTGACCAAGAAATGGATCATTTTTGTTGTGCAAAAAAAAGCACAGAGCAGACTTTGTAACAGCAATTTTTTTATTTTTGTTCAACTCCTGCGGCACCCATTTGTTGAGGTTTTTTGCTTTTCCAATTTGGTGCAAATGGCGAACAACTGTTGAATGGTCAACTTTTAGTTCCTCTGCAACCTCTAGAGTTGTTTTGTGTGGGTCCACATCAATAATGGCCCTCAATTGGATTTCATCAATCACAGAAGGACGTCCACGACCCTCCTCATCTTCAAGACGCTTGTCTCTGTTTTGAAATTTTCGGAACCAATGTTGAGCTGTATGTTTGTTGACGGTCTCCTGGCCAAATACTTGGTTGATATTGCAAGTAGTTTCCGCTGCTTTACGATATTCACTTTAAAACGGTATATTCCATGAACATAGTTAAATAATAGTTTATTCCAAAATAAGCATCAAAATTTAAAATAACAAAAACCGCATTATTTTTGCACCAATCTAATATAATGCTAAACCGAACCCTTACTTTCCATTCAATGTACATATATACATATACATACTAGCTGGAAACCACCTAATATGGCAGGTTTTCAGCTATCAGGGAGGCCTTTTGCCCCTCACGGATGGGCGGGAGCCTTCCACAGGAAGTAGCTGAAACTGCCCGATTTTTGTTCAGATAGTAATCATTATAAAGAGACTGGAATTTTATTGAAACATATATCAAAATAAAGCTATCATGAAAGCTGATATTACTAATTTCAGTTCCAATTGTTTATAGACATGTTTGGAAAACAAAGAAAGAAAAAAAAGAAAATCACTGATTTTTTACACATTCTTTAAGTTATCACATTTTAGGGGTACCTTGATAGCTACAATGCACCATTTCAGCTAATTTGAGGGCACAAACGGACAAATAGATAAACGGAATGATAATTTTAGTATTATATAGATATATCAAGATAAAGCCATTGATGGGATTCAAGGGGTTTGCAGAGGTTACTAAAATTTCAGAAGTTCGCAAAACGGGTTACTAAAATTTCCTTACCTACTCGCATGTTACTGTTACTATTTTTTAGCAAAAACCTGTTGAAATAAGTAGCTACTCCATTTTCATTAACTGCTAGGAATTTCAACACAAACTTTATTTTTAATTTTGTTAAACTCAAATCGCTGTTTCTGTTTTCAAGTTTTTTTAAACACTAAGGCATCAGCGTTGAGTAAAAGCCAAATTTCTTTTTTACCCGTGCCGTAAAAATTGACTGCATATATGAAATATAAGGTTTTATAAGGTTTTAACATGCGACAGATGGAAGGGAAAAGGGGTGATGAGTATGTCTATTAGTGGTATGTTCATATAAAAGTTTTGTTCATTGACTACTAAAATGTTTCTGTCTAATTTATTTCATTTTTACAGTCAATATATTCCATTGCTGTACTAAATATGTAGAGAGAAGGAAAAAGAAAGAGAAGAGAGAGTGAAAAATAGAAAGAAAAAGAGGGTGAAAAGAGAGTGTTAAAGAGAAAAAAAGAGCACACGAAAAACAGACAAAAAAAGGCAAGGGAGGAGTGCATAAGGATTTTTTTTTGTTTCAACTCCCAAAACTGATCATAGAAGTATTAGGAAATTAGATAAATCAATGTGTATGTGTTACGCTTTTCAATGAGGATACACTCACAGATACTACATTCTGATCCTAGACAGAAGTGCTGGGTGGCACACTTTGATCTTAGGCAGAGCGCACAGATACTACACTCTGATCATTTGCAAAAGTGCCAGGAAGAGACACTTTGACCTGAGGCAGAGAGCACACATACTATGATCCTAGGCAAAAGTGCTGATGAGTAAATAAACCCGTCATTTTTTACCAGTACTATGCTAGTTAGTGACATTTTTGACACTACTTAAGAAAATGGATCAACCTCTAAAAGAAATAGAGTAGAAAACTATCGCAAGTAATTTTTTGTGCTTTCAAGACCTTTGTTTCTTCAGGAAATCTTTTAGCTGAATTGGTAGAGCAGAACCTGCGTATAAGGTTGCTTCCATGGTGGACACGGGTTCAATCCCCCGCACAGAGCTTGTTTCTTTATTCACATTTATGATTTAGGCCGCTCGTTTAGCAGTCGTTCACACCGGTGCCAGGCAAATATAGGTTCTCAACTAATAAATGTCTTTATAATTGTCATATTCTGTTGGATATAAAAATTATCCATCATTTGATTTCATACTATAATTTGAAAAAATAGTCTGTATTGCACTTCTTTTGATAGTCAGGGAAAATTGTAAGAGTGTTTTTAAGTTAAAAAAAAAAAAAAAAAGAAGAAATCAAGAATCTAAATTATAAACAATTCAACTCAAAATAATAATGCTCTTACTAGTTACATATAATTGGAAGAATATAAACAAGAAACTTACCTTAAGTGCTTCCGTACTTTCTTCAAACAAAGCAGTCATTCTTTCTGATATGTCTTTAACCATCTTTTTGGGATCAAGTGGATTAACATGAGTAGCTTGTGGATTGTATGTATCGTAATGCTGAAATTAAAAAAAAGTTGTTTCTGAAGAATTATTAGCTACAATTAAAGAGATAATAATCACAGAGAGTGCATACCTTTTCCAACCCCATACACTAGCTAAAAACTGAATGAAAATCATATATAGGTATGATGCAAGATTTCCCATTTTTCAGATTATTGTCTTAATATAAGAAAAATATATCTCTCATTCAAAAAATACTTATGAGCAGTACTTTTTATATAAACAAACCATCATTTATATAAAAAGTACTGCTCATAAGTATATATTCATAATCCAAATAACTATTTTATATCAGTATACCACAAACATATAGTAATGTTCATATGTATGTATGTACGTACTTGTGCATAAGTATTTGAACAAGAACAAACTCTCTGTTTCTTGCCTATAATTGCATTCTTTTCAAAATGTGTATTGGTCTAGTTGAAATCTATTTATTTAACTAACTAGTTTGGCAATCTCATTGATTGATTCTGAACAAGATTTTGGCAGAATAGAAAAATAAATACTTGGTTTGATTCATTTAACAATTTAATTCTATTAAAAAAGAAAAAAACAATTTAGTATGCAGAACCACAAAACATGAGTAAATGCATGCCTTGTTGTGCTGATTGCAATAAAATTTGGTTTCTTCTTGCGTAAAGTTCTTGTTTTTAACTCTCAAAACCAAGCCATATAAGCAACATTTCTGTTTGTTCAAATACTGTATATCTATATATCAAGCATTAGATACATTCAGAGAAAAGTTGGTTTCCAGTATTATGTATGCATCAAACATCAATGAAATATGTGATAAAAGTATAGATATGTGCCATTTTACACAATATGGGAATTTCAATCCTGCATAAGAAAATCACTACATAATTAGGATTAGTTTCAGCAGCCATTATAACATAGCATAAATAGAGATTGTGCCAGCAATTATTTTAAAATATATGATGTCATTGTTGAGCCTCAACAAGATGGAATGGATGTGTATCTCATCTGGTAGCTACTTTTCGGAGCTGGTGAAATATCAGTAGATGATAAATTAATGTCTGTATATGTGTATGTGTTTATTTTCATACAACTGGCACATTAACCAAAGTATACAGTATACAGTTATTTCGAAGACTGTCCATGATGTTGTCTTTTATCATTATTGATTTCGGAAATTTATCATTATTAAATGTATTATGAAAAATATTTGAAAAACAGCGCTATAGCGAATCAATGTTAAATGGGGTTGTGCTAAGTGGAGTGTTACTGTATTTTTTTAAATTCATAAACTGAAAATAAAAATATGTATTGAAGCTTTAGTTAGATCTATCTATATTAATAATCGGGAAGAGTTTGTTTATCTGTCCTCTATATATGGCCAAACGGTTTGATGTAGAGCTACCAAATTTGGTATGCATACTTATTAGACCATGGGGAAGGTTTCAACATAAAAGTGTTTCAACTAGTAATGACACAAAGAAATGAAATCCTTTTACACATAAAGAATGTAATAAGCATGACACAACTGTATTGTTATTTATTATGTGTATTACTCTTTAGGAAAAAAATTGATTAGTATTTTTGAATTCACTCAATGTTAAATGTTCAATATGTGCTTCTTGGAGTATGGTTAAGTATGATGGGTTAAGATTGAAAAAATTCTTTGTAAGTTGAGAAATATATGAACAAACAGTTGTTGTATAGTCAGAACACTAAGTGGATTTAGGTGATCCATGTCAACTGACCAGAAAGAGGACTCGATATGTGTTGGCATAGGCTGGAAAATTGTCATGATGCTTCTGAAAAAGTGGAAACCAGAAGGAGGTCCTCCTAGACAAGGATGTGGAGATGGTACACAAAACCTTTGACTCTGACTCCTCAATTTCTGGTATGAATGACCCCGGGCAAGATGTGGTTTTACAAAATTAGGTGAAAAAATATTTTTCCTATGCAGTATGAACTGCTTAGACTCAATCTGACCTTTGTTTCTTCTGGAAAGTTTTTATTTTTGTGAATAAGTAATTTGGGGGGGTGGAGGTGAGTGAATTGGCTCTAAAGTGGGTGATCAATCTACAATGTATGTATCCTAAACTCAGAGAACTGAGGTATTTCCTCAAAGTTGGGGCAGCTAAGGCTGAAAGATACATTCTAGGTCTCTCATACATTGATAACCACGCCACCACAAGTATCAACCCTATCATAAGAAAGGTACCTTCTGGTCCACAAGAAAAATGGATCATAGTTCGATCTATCCCCAACACTGTGATATCCCAACAGACAAGTGATGACAATATGAAACATTCCTACAGATATGCAAGATTCTCAGGTCCACAAGATGATATTAGAAAATAAAAGATCAAGCCAAGTCCAAATCAAAAATATGATAGTCATCAGATAGATACAAAGACATAGAACAAGAGAAATGTAACATGAAGTCACTGAACAGAAACCTGGTGTGTAAGTGTTCAGATTTCAGTGAAAAGCAACTTGCCTTTCTGGAGTCTCAGTGTATGTCATAAATATTACAGAGATTGCTGAATGTATTGGAATTTCACATGCCAGAATGAAGCTATAGCATAGAAAATGGTGTGGTCAACAAGCCAGTGATCAATGAATGCAAGTTGTTAGAGTCCAGTTGGAGAATGTCAAAAGTGGAAACTCAAGTGAATTCTGTAATTGAAAGCTCTATGATTATGGTCAAAATAAACAAAAAAGAAGTATCTATACATTTAACAGAAAACAATCTCCACCCACTCTTTCCACCCAGTGAAAAGAAGTGCCACCCAGGAAATACCAGTCAAATTAAGACAATGTTAAAGACAATACTGATTCAAACAATGTCAATTTTCTCACTCCACAGTTAGATTTTGAATGCTTTTACCTTGAACTGAATATGGACAATAAATCTAAGCTAAACTCAGTTTCTTGCACAGTTCATGTCTTCTTTCACAAAATCACACAACCACCCTTCTTACTCCGAAGGATCTCAGTCTCACCCCTCTCTCTGCAAGCATATTTGCTGTAAGGATTCCTTCATATGATACTATCTATGAGATAGTAGATCAGGTTCAACATTTAGCTCAGACACTTTGGAGCAGTAGCATTGACAGTATTTCACTTCATAACAGTCTCATAGGAAATGGCAGTCTGACCTTCTAAGTTAGAACCTGAAAATACTGTGTTAAAAAACAACTAAGAAAAAATGAATGGTCATTAGAATCTGTCATATGGGTCTTCCCAGCAAAGATAGCAAAGTGGGAATTAAGGTATCCAGGAATGATGAAGTGATCCATCTCAGAAACAGTAGTACTTTTTCCACCATGTCATAACACATAGTCAAGTACAAAAGGATGGTGCATTATCAAATCAGGTAAGAAGTGTTGCTATAGGAGTCATTGACTCCCTTTCATCAAACACACATTAGTGGTGTTTGCTTGATGCCCAGCTACTGAATTCTGGTCACAGTCAAGACCCCCACTTGGGGATTGGAAGGGAGTCCTCTACTATGAGCTCCTTTCGGAGAAAAAAAAATTGATTCAAACAAGAACTGCTCCCAATTAGAGTAGTTGAAGGCAGCAATCAACAAAAAATGTCCGGAATTAGTTAAGAGAAAAGATGTAATATTCCATCAAGATATTACTAGACTATGTTTCTTTGGTGACCAGGCAAAAATTGTTACAGCTTGACTGGAAAATTTTCACTCATCTGCCGTATTCACCAGATATTGCACCTTTGGATTACCATTTATTCCAGTCTTCGCTTAATAAAAAATTTCATTTGCTTGGAAGGCACCTAGAGCAGTTCTTTGGTGAAAAAGATACAAATTTCTAGGAGGATAGAATTATAGATTTGACTGAAAGATAGCAAAAGATAGTGGAATAAAACGGTAAATGTTGTTCAATAAAGTTAATGTTGAAAATAGTAAAGTTGTATTTTATTTTTACTTAATAAACAAAACAAACTTTTTGGACAACCTAATAGTAACAAAGAACCTCTGTGGATGTGTCTTTAGGCTTGTATAATTATAATGTAGTTCATTTCAAAAGTACATTTGTCACTTCTTCTTTTTGTCAAACTCTAGTACAAAGTCTGGAGTTGACTTTGTTTTCCTAATGTAACAACAAAAACAATCCTCACCAAAATTAGGGGTGTAAACCGATATGTAAAATTTACATTCTTCTACCATGATTTGAACTCACTAGCAACTGATTGCCAGGAGGCTGTCTACTGACTGAGCTAAATTGACGTCTTGGAGTTGGATATTAACAAAAATGTATCATACATATACGCACAGGCTTATTTCATTCTAATAAATTAATAAATACATTTATACAAAAAAATATATATTTTTATAATTTTTTATTTATTATATATACAATACAAATGTTGCAGTAATCATCTTCAGTCGGAGTAAAAGGTGGAGTGGAGTTTGACCCTGCAGCCACCAGTCTTGTTTTGTAATAAAAACCTAGTGCTCCATAAGGATAAAGATGGCTTAGTATGGCAAATGGAAAAATAGAAGACCAAAACATGTGTTTCTGTAGAACACTGGTAATTAATACAGGTGTTTAGAACATAAGTCTCTGGCTGCAAGGCTACTATTAATAATACTCTTAATTAAAAAGCAGAATACCAACCTATATCTATTTTTATTTCTCATCAGATAAACTTAATGCAAGTATTTAAATGTTTTTAGAATGATTATTTTGGTGAATGAATGGAAAGTAATACAATTGCTTACTGAGGGGTATTATTTTGAAAACAGTATGGTGTTATATATGAATATTTGAAACGTGTAGCTGGTCAACACACTTAGCTATAAACAAAACCACAGTGTGACCAATTTAGCGTTACAAAGCCACAAACTCTGGAGTTTATAAATAGAGATGGATAAATTTATTATCATTGGAGGGATCAACTTATTACATGATAACAATAGAAAATCGATCCCCCAGTTTATTGATGGCCCACAGCATGTACAAAGACTATAAAATCAGTCTAAACCTGCTTTGAGTACGCAAAATTAATTTTTCTCTTGATACCTTTTATTTCGACAAATTTTTGGGTTCTGTCTTAAAAATATGAAAGGTGTATCTGTTATGCACTCTTAGATATAAAAAGGAAAAATACATACCTGTTGTAGTACATGATGTCCAGTGACATTTGTCATGTTAGCTCGTAACCTACGTTCCAGATTAAGTCCCCATGAAGTAACTCTGCAAAAATAAAAAAATAAAATGCATTCAACAAGATTTTTTAAAACCTGATTTTCATTTATTAACATTATTGAAAATAAGTTTATCTGGAATTGTAAACATTTTTTTTTTTACATTTCTGCAATTAATATTATGTTGACTATATCCTTGTGGAGCACAGGGCCACAACCACTTTGCTGCAGTTTCAGTAGATTCTACTTTACACGGGCTTGGGACCAGTTATGGTAACTGAAGTTGTAGTTTTTTCAGAGAAATGTATAACGAAATACACCCAGATCGTGTTACCGGTAGCCATTGGAAGTGGCCAGATTTGAAATCTGTGTTAAACAGTGTACGTGACAAATTGGACAGATCGGGTTACCGGAAACCGTTGAAGATTTGAAAATAGGAGGGAGGAGGGATTGTATGACTAGTAGCAGTTAAAAAGGGCTAGATTTTAATATAGAGCAGTTGGGGGTTGAGACCTGAAACAGTTAGCAGCAGGTCGCACAAGACGGCGTCCCTGCCCGTCAAGGCTGAGAAAACCAGTTAGAAGCAGTTAGCAGTTGGAGATTTGAATCCGGAGCGACAGGTCAGAAACGAAATGGCTGGGTGGAAGAGACAAAAACCATTGATTTTCATAGTGGTAACTCTGAAAAGTGACCAACTGATTTAGAAAACCAAATGCAACAGAATTTCTGTATCTCAATGAAATCCGCAAACCGGACCAGAAATGAACCTGTATATGCAGAAATAAAACCCCAGATTTCAAATTGAAGATCCTTGAGTTTTGTTGTCTTTTCTCTCCACACATGTGGGAGAGTCTTTCCTCTGAAATGAGTTTCCCTCCACAGAGAGATCAGCTCCTGTCAGCAGACCCAGACAGAGAATCGACATCATCATCATCAACCCACAGCCCCTGAAGAAATGATCATCTCTCTTTCTCTGAATCTATCTCTCTAACTCAACAACTCTTTCTCTCACGGCGACCAGAAGAAGAAGTACAGATGGCCATTATGCTACAAATGTTCTCTTAGATAGACTGCCTTACAGGGATGAAGGGTTCCAACTGCCCGGCGATTTACCCATAGCCGGGGGGAGAATTGGATTCATGCCCTTTCCCAATTGCCCAGTAACTGTTACACCACTCGGCACCTCCACCTCTTAACTCGGGAAACCTGCTTATGTACAGTAACTGTTCTACTGACTGGGCTACCAGAACTCTTATGAACATAAAATTACTAACATTTAAAACATTTGTAATTTATATGCTAATCTTTTTCTGAGAGCCCTGTCAATTCTATCAATTGCTGATAATTTTAATATATTAAGTGTGTGCTCGCAGTGGTTTTCAACTTTGTATTCAGTCTCTAGTTTTCAAAAAAGGCACTGGGAACATTTGCACACACCTAATATTATTGAATGTTTAAAAACATTGATTTGCAACAAAATCAATAATACTACATCTGTAATAATCTATTTATATTCTACATTAGAAAAATAAAATGATATAATGATGTTATTTATTATTTAGGAGTTTCATTTTATCAATAGAGTGCCAAAGTGCTGACGTCATCAGTTTACTTCCGGCTCCACTGTTTTGTCAAAATGCATAGGAAAAAAAAAAACATGCCCTTTTCTATTATGAAAGATTACAAAACATTTCTTTGGTAAACAAAGAATTGTTTGGCCGATTTGACTCATTTTTTATGTCGCTTTTGTTGTTACCCTAAAATATATA
>VCCN01004787.1:790015-801072 GCA_006491835.1 Architeuthis dux
TTTAGTTTAGAAGAAAATTAAATTCCTATAAAATAGTGGTCACATATTATATATATTCCCGAGATATACAGAGATATAGGTTTGGTAACAAAAGAATGAAACTCGATGACAAATGAGAATTATTTGTCTACTCATTCTCAGCTTTATTTCAACAGTATATACATGATATCCCCCAGTATCCCCCATTATAGCATGGTTTGCAATATAAGGCGGTTCATTGATGGACGCCAACACTTTTACCTTATTATCATCCACTCATCTAGAAAACCGCAAAAAACAACAATAGAATTTCATTAAAAGATAGTACTTAATAGTTTTACATATAATTCCTTTGATTTTGTCAAAACATTTTAACAACACCCTCGTTCACCGGTAAACTTGTAATTTTCAGTCGGTACAGTTATAACGCAGTTATTGTTCTTGGACCCGAACACCCGCGTTATAAAAGGAGACTGTATAAAATAGTATTGCCTAACGTACAAGTATATGAAAGAAAATCTTAATTTAAGCCACCAGATTACTTACTATTTTAATCTCACTGAATAGATCTTGATCAATATTGGTAATTATCTTTAACTGAATAGTGAAAGGATGTTTTTAATTAGTTTTAATTGTACTTATTTTAGAATGTATTTTCATCATTAAAGTTTATGACATTTTGAATTTCTATTGTTAGGAAATGGCCTAGTAGTATACACAAGCAATAAAATTGTTATTAAGGTCTACTTTTTTTTATATTTAGTGCCAAGATAATTTCAGGTTCTCTTTTAATATCAATGTTTTTTGCTGACTAATTAAACAGAAATATTGATGGATCAAAAATTGATGTTACAGATTTCATGGATGTGCACAATAGTTTCTGGCTATTTTTTGAGCAAGATAAAAATTAAAAATAGTAAATGAATTGAAACCGAATAAGAAGTATTTAGAAAATGCAAGGCATTGCTTGTTGGAGAAGCAGGCACAATCTAATACTGAAGACTACAAAAAGAAATATTTTAATAAGGCTTTGGGAAAGTATGAAAAAATGATATAATTAAATCTTTAAAAAGTTAAAAAGAAAATTGACGTTTAAAAAATATAGAGAGATGGATAAAATCACACTGCAAGGCAGGGACATAGAAAGTGCCAAAAAACTCAGACTTTGTATTAATAAATACTATGTATTTTACATCTTCCCTCATAAAAGTTATATTATTTTTTTATAGGAAAGATTACATAATATTTTTACAAGATAAAAATATAATTTTACTGTGTTTTACTGTATTATTCAAAACCAGAGAAATTTTAAACAAATTGTTGGGCATGATTTTATCATTTATTTTGCATGATTTTATCATTTATTTAGTTCGCTTTACTTTTTAAAAAGGTTATCAGATCCACAAACATGTAAACTTGAAAGATTTGAATGATTTATTTAGTTTTTGCAAACTAATTTTGAATCATTAAAGTTAATAAAAAAAACTATTATTTTCTGGTAAGAATATGCAGTATTTTGTTTTATACTTTGAACATGAATTTAGTTGGGTTTTTTGATTATGTGCAAAACAAAAGCTGCTTCTTTTTAAGAATTAAAGGCATCTTAGATTAGATAGATCATGACTGCAGAAGTTATTTGCTTGTTATGTAGAAAGATGGAAAAAAGTCAATGTCTGTTGAAACAACATGCTATAAATAAGGTACTGTTTCTTTGTTTAGAATGTTTAAAGCTTTTATGTGTTTAATTGTAATTTACTTTTAACAATAAATACAATAAAAGAAGTTATTTCACCTGATTTTTAAAAATCCCTAGTGTTAAAAACAATAATAAAAAAAATAGCACACATGCCAAACGAATTATAAATATTTTAAGTGTATCAAGAATAAAGAAATTTACAGAGAATTTAACATGAATAAACAAGCAAATATCTTCTAAGGTTTTTTTTTCTTTTTTGCAGTTAGATACTGCCAATTCTATAGTAAGTTTCCCCTTTTAGTTGTATGGTTGGTTATAAGGATAACATTATCATTACAACAATGAAAAGTATCGTTTTCAGCTACAGACAGCAACACCTAAAAAAGAAAGAAAAATAACCTTCTTGGCTTCTTTCACCACCGATCTCTCAGACTTTTGTGAAGAACTAATGGCGAGGCAGCTGTTATCAGAAACATCTACCTTCCTTTCCCTCATAACGTTAATTACCAGTGACATTTCAACAATTTAGTTAAAGGTACATGTGAAAAGTTCTTTAAAGTTTTCTTTGTAAAATTGATGAAAAATGTATACAGGTGAGGTATACCTTGAATAGTGCGGTTAATTCGTTCCAGAATTTCCGGCCTGTTCAAAACAGCACTGTACACGGTCTTCTTACAATTTAATTTTTTTTTTCCAGTTTATACTTAGTTACATTAATTCATTTGTACAGCAATACCTTAACGGTACTACATCAAAACACTAATCAAGGTATTCCTGTAGTTTTTTGGTTCAATTCTGAACACAATTTTTCTTGGAATATTCCTACTGATAAAGAATTTCCCCCAATTGTTTACAGCTAAACTGTTTTTGTTTTTTTTAAATCAATGATAAAAATGCAACTTGAGCTTTAAATCATTAAAAGATTTTAATTTTAATTTAGGATAGAACCTTTTTCACCATTAAAAGTATCATTTTTCTGGTTGCTATACAACTCTTACCTGCCTGCGTACTATGGTTATTGAGGTATCCGTGTCATCATTTCATTTAGCTATTATAACTAACTGTATTTTCAAAATCATTTTTCTTGGTATTTATTTTACCATAGCTATGCAACTTAATACTCAGGTCCTCTATTTTTTTTCATTCCTATTATTGAGTCATCCAGAAATAATGTCTCTCTTGTCATGTTTTTTTAAACTGATTTCATCCTGCATCTCCACTTTCTTGTACTGGATTATTTGGAATATTGTTTAATTTGATAGCTTGTCTGATAAGTAGAGCTTCTTTCCAAATTCTTTAATTCAAATAATTCTATTCTTTGTTCAATCACTTGTCCAACATTTTCTGTACATTTTTTAAAAAGAATTGTATATAAATCAATAGTGGTATCTTGCAAAGATAACTTATTTGGTTCATGTTAATATGCTTTTCTGTTTGGAAAGGTTCTGTAGTAATAATTTTCATTCTATTACCATTTCCCTCGTCATTCCTTTTTTCTTATTCTTCAGGATGAACAATAATTTAATGGGATTTTATTCATTACCTTTTTTCCATTTCAAGGCATTCCTCTTTTAAAGACTTCTTCTTTGAATGACCTGTGCCTAACTTTACTTATGATATTGTAAACCATTAACCGGAATTTCATAAATTTAATTTTGCAGATTAGTGACTGATTTTTTTTATCATTAAAGTTACCATTTTCAAAAACATTAACTTCTTTCTGTTTTTCTTATAATAAAATCTGAGAACAATAGAATATTGCAAATTTCAATTCTCTTCGTTTACGTTTAGCATCCCACATTATCATGATTGTTGTGAGAGTCAATTAAAACTAGTAGTACCCATAAAAAAATGACAGCACGTATGGATCGGCACTTCTGCCTAGGATCTGTGTTGCTCCGCGGCCCTCTGCCTAGGAACAAAGTGTAGTATGCGTGCACTAGCAGAAGTTACGGACATAGAAGCAAAGAACCAAACTGGGGGAAAAATCACACTGTTCATTAGATTTTCTTAAACTAAGACTACTAACCTTTATTTCTGGATTTCGTGTACCGTAATAATTAGCATTCTGTTTTAATTAGTTAATTTTACTTTCTTTAGTTATAATGTACGAGTACGACTGTTCATTTTTTTGTTAGGGATGTTTCTTTGTTATTTAATGATTTATTATCATATTTTGTTCTTCTTCACAATGTTCCAGACAGCTCATTAAGGATTGTCAAAAAGAAAAAAGTATGTAGTCTTCATATTTTAATGCTTATTCATTTGAAACGATGAATTCATTTTTTTGTAAATGTCTTTAGTCTAAGCTCAGATGCAGCAAACGTTCTTCAAACTGACCTTCATGAGATAGTAGACATAGACAAGCTTTGATTAAAAAAAGAAATAATAATTTTACTAAGAAGAAAAACACACACAGCTGTAAGATAGCTTTTTTTAAATGGAAAAAACAAAGTAAAGTAAGCATCCATAAGTTTAAAGAAAATATTACTGAAAATAAGAGGTTTGCTCTTTTTCACAATACGACGATTCTTTTATTTGCATTGAAAAGCTTGACTTTGACGTTATGGCCTTACTCGTTTTGAAATTTTACTATATCATAACTCATTTTTACATTATTCGACGCAAATTATTCTTTCAAAATTAAGCTACAGGCAATAACATTAATGATAGAGAGAAGAACATAAGTTTGCTGCATAAAGTTGCATTGAAAATTGAAAGAAAACAACGTTTAAAAAATATCAGCACACAACTGATATCAAAATCATTCATTGTAAAACCGTTTTAAGAAAGTTAAAGTAACCGATAGACTTCAATTAATTATTTTCCAAGACAAAGGACTGATTAATGAAATTAAAATGTTCTGTTCTCTGGTTTATTGACCAGTGTTATGAACAGGAACAAGCATAAATATCTTTTTCTTTAGAAATATCCTGATTGTGTGTGAAGATTAACATTTACGAGATGCTAATAAATGTTTCAAATCTCGTGTGAGTGGAAGAAAGTGAAGCAACTAAATTATACAAGTGAGTAGTATTTCTTCAGTTGTTGTCCCAATAATGTTACATCTAACTATAGATTGCACTGACTATGGCAATTTTGATTCAGGCTGAAGAAGATAATAATAGCAGCCGACACACAGACACGCTCTTACAGACATACAAAAACAGCAATTTTACAAATAATATTATCATTGCTGTAAAGGTCGAAGAAGAATGTTCAATCAACAGACCCCATCCTTAACCTAAAATGTTCATTACGTAACTACTTCAAAACAAAACTATAAAAAGAATAAATATAAAGCATTTATTATCAGTTTAAATGTTTATGACTACTTTTTACCTTCATCTTAATTTATTAGTTGCTTTTTATCCCACCGAAGGCTTGTTCTTTATTTTCAGATCAACGCTATATTTACTCACTGCCGGAGGGAAATCGGTCTGAGTAAAAGTTGCGATAATAAAGCAACTAATAAATTAAAATGAAGGTAAAAAAGTAGTCATAAAAATTTAAAATAAAGATTTTATAATAATTCATCTAATGAAAATTAAAACAACAAAATGTATTAAATATAAAGCACATTGAAAAAACATTACAACTATTTTAACAACTTGAACAGTGAACACACTCCTGAGTCGACTTTAGTCACATTTTCATATTTTGATCTTCATCGCAGATTTAAATTGCCTCTTTTGTTGAAGAAAAACATTTAAACAAATCTGCTTTCTTGCTACGGAAATATTATTTATAATGTAAAAAAACTTGGACACAGTGGAGTGGACACAAAGCCTTTTTCTTTAAATGTGTTTTTTTTTTTTGTTGCATTGATAGCTACAGCTAGCTGAGTTTTCATTTATGTTTAGCTCACTGCTCAAGTAATAAAGAAAAATCAAGGCTATATTACAAAAAAAGTATTCAATGAATCAAGTCGAGGGAGAGACAAAATTAAAATGTGATATAATCATATGACTAGAAAGAGACTGGAGAATAATGGGAAAAGTTGGGAGCACGAAGAGTCAAGTGAGAGTCTGAAGATGATGACATCCTCACCTGCCAAGGGAGATGAAGAAAATGATAACGTTAACAGCAACATTAAATAAAGAAATAAAGACAAGAAAGTATCCAGGTGTGATGAATAAAAGAAGAAATAGCGACGGTATTAGTAATATACAAAAGAGATTATTTTTTTAAATTAGAAATGTTGTTGCCGACTACTTAGTGGAGAACGACATCTTGGAGGTAACCATATTTTCTCTCTAACCAACAATAACAATAATCAAACAAAAAAAATGCCATTCGTCAACAGTGACACAAATATGATATCCTGAACAAATCGAAATAATTTCTTTTTTTGTCTTTTTTCTACCTTATGTTTGAATGATAAAAAATGGTTTAATGAAAAGCGAAGCACACTATTGTGCACCTAAATAGTGATAGTAGTTGTCAACGTACATACGTACTTATTACAAATACGTACATGAAAGATGATGATGATCATCATCATCATCAAGAAGATATCGATACCGACCGGGACTGAAGAAGAGCGACGACTAATAAATATGCTGAACAAAATGATGACTATATAAAGTAAAAGAATGATTTTATACTCACGTTTCTTTATCTGGAAATTCCTCTCCGGCACTTTGTAAAATGAGTAAAGCAAATAAAATGCAACATGTGGCCAACTGAAAGTATATGACAGATACACAGGAATTAGACAAGAAGGCCGAGCGCCCAGGCATTCGAAAGGCGGCCATGATAATAGCAAGGCGAAGTAGAAGCTAAAGAAGAGAGAGAGAGAGACAAACAAAAAGGGACACGGAATAGAAAGAGAGTGGCAGCAGGTAGAGAGGGATATGGTGAATATTATATTTAGCAATATACTGCTGCTGTCCCACACTCGCTCTTACTTCCACTATTGCAGAAATAAGGTGCTACTACTATTAATGTGGTAGTGTCAGCCTCGCTCTTGACTGCACAGATGATCATGCACCTTTACGTTCAGATCGATGGTGCCGCCACCGCCGTCTTACTACTCCTTAATAACAACGATGGCTGTTACTACTACCGTGCAATAATAGCTCCTTTCTTTGCACTGTTGATGATACTGTTGTAGTACTACTACTATTAATACTATTATTATTCTTGCTTGCTCTTATTTTCACTATCAATATTTTTATTTTTATGCTTTAACTTGATTTTCTTTGTTTCTCTGGTTTCTCTCCCAGCTGATTTAGTGTTGTGTACAAACAACACCTCACTCACACAACACAACTATAGTTTTAAGAAGCAAATAACTCAAAAACATCGCTGCTTTTCAGTCCTTTTGCAGAACTTCAATGCTAAAGTATGTTTATTTTGGGAACTCGTCCTCTTTCTTTTACTTCCTTTAGATTAGGCTTTTCTCTCTGTCAGCTGATGTAAGGTGAAAAGAAAAGATAAATTCATAAAACCCCAAAAGCCGGTTATCTCCCAACATCATAACTTTTTTGTTTGACGTTGAAAAGGAAAGTTACATTAAAGAATGTTGCACCATTCCAATTAGTTTTAAGTTTTCTCTCTTTGAACCGGATAATCTTTTAAAAGTGCATTAGAAGTTTTAAAATGTTTATTATTGTTTAGGGTGAGAACGAAGCGTTGAAGATTCTCTTATCAAATTAACGCTTCTTTTAAAAAATAAAAATAAATTCAATAAAGTCTTTTCCAGAGAATGTCAACACTTTAACTGTAGTGTTAGTGTAGGTACATGCTAAGCAGGATGATTCACTTTTCTGTTAAACTTCAGGTAAATTTTGACATTATTTTTAACATTTGTTATTTAAATTTTAGAACTGCTAACACAAACATCGTCGTTTCTTGAGTTTCAACAACAACAACAACAAAACTTTATCGCATCTCTATCTTGGAGAAAGCAGATTGCTTGCAAAAATGTTGAAATTTGTTGTGCGTAGAATTTAATGTGCGATCATTTGGATATAAGGCAGGTAGGAGATAACCTGGAACATTTTCTTTGAAACATGGCTAGCCATAGTTATAGCCTTCAGAGTGGAAGAAAATGTAAAGCCTGCATGGTAACACTACATATCTTTGAAGATCACTAACTTGGTTACTTTGTTGGCACACATAGGGAGGGTATGATCCCGATTAGAATTCTGAGTGAAAGTTTCACACCCTCGCAATCGCACACTCGATGTTAAAAACGGTCCTTTGTAGATACATAGCATTTATTTACTACAAGTACAATCCATTGCATTATTTATAATAGTGCATATGCTCACCACTCACCAGTATATTTGAACATACTGAATAAAATATAAGGAATATGTGTAAATATCAGTAAAATAGCACGGCTCATTGGCAGCTGACAGTAAAATGCAAATCTGCTGCATTTCAACAATATCAATAAAGAATGAACTCAAGTCTGAGTTCTTGCAGGTATAGCTTAAGGATAGAGCATGACAAGGGATCTGGTTATATCTGGCTTTTTGAAATGCATTACCACATATCCAATCAGAAGAGTTCTTCTTTCATGCAATGAGTTTTGTAAAATCTGAATAAATCATCAGCAACAAATTACAAGCCTTTATGGTTGACATACAACCAGTATTTAGACGACAAAGCAAGGATAAGAAGATTTAAGGGATAACAAATCCTTATGTAAAAGGAGCAGTATTGAAAAGCTTAAGATAATGAACCAAGACCATTTCAAAGGATAAGAAGTGAAAGCATATAGACTTGCTGATGAAGAAACTGATCTGTACTGGAAAAGTACAGGGTATGGATTTTGCAATAAATATTACAGCCAATACCCTCTGAAGTGAATATAGTTAAAATTAAAAAGATTGTTACATTATCAATTCCTACTAAAAACTATCTTATGCTTAATGGTTCTATAGTGTATAAAGAAGAAATTTGACTATACACAGCAGCAATATACACTGTTATCTATTCCCTTGATTCTAAGGAATAATCCACAATGAAGAATATGACTAGTTGTCAAATGTCAATAAGCAGTCGCTTTGAACAAATTTAAAGTACTTTATAGCAGAAGATTTCCATAAAATGAAAGACTGGCTGGATAGGCTTTCTATTATTAATAAGAGAGACAAGCAAAGTATATCCAGAAAATGATGGAGCAGGAGAAACCATAGCATACTGCAACAATTCTTTCCTTTTGCATTCATCAACCAGTGAATGGTATTGCTATAGAATAATCAGTGAACATGATTGATTCTGCTAGAATTCTTAACTGGGAGAACATTGTAGATGCAGGATAAAGCAGCTGATATGGATCAAAAACTCATAAATGTATACACAAATATAAAGTTTTCATTTCTCAAAGAAAAATTAATGATATTCTTGGCACTAGAAGAGAAAGTTTTATTGGAATGATCATAAGTAGTTAAACAATGTCTAATGACAATGTGGAGATTAACAACAGGATCAGACATCTTGCTTGATTGAAATTAGAGTAAACTCAGCACCCCCCCCCCCAAAGGATCATATGAATAGGGTACCAAAATGTTCCTTAGGATGTACTCTTTCAGAAAAAAGTTATTCCCAAGAAAAAAGTCGGGATGAACTACCTCATTTGCATAAAACAAAATGGCTGCCAGCACACACCAAAAAAAGCAGAATTTCATATCTCATCTCCCAATTGACATATCTGAGTATTTTAAAAGACTAAATCATGGTTTTCAGACATGAGGAATTCAAAAATATGCTTTATTTAAGTAATTAATTTATAGGTATTTCAGCATTTTACAAGGAAATTTCAAGTATATTTTATAGGCCAAAATCTATGGATTGTAGATTTAATTTAGGAAGGAGATACATATATATATATGGGTCATTCCGTGTCAAGTGAACCAATTTTGGGAAAGTGCCCCACTAGACCATCTCAGGTTTTATATATACATACATATATATATACATATATATATACACACACACATATATATATATACATGGGTCATTCCGTGTCAAGTGGACCAATTTTGGGAAAGTGGTCCACTCGACCATTTCAGATTTTGCTCTAACTTTGCTTACATGTTCATTTGGGTTTGAAATGAAGTCCTGTAAAATTTTAGCCCAATATCTTTACTTGTTCAGTCACTATGGATCCTAGAACAAGGACTACTTTGTTCGAAGCAACAATGACCAAATTATTTTTTGCCATTTTCAACTAGCAACCATTCCACAACAGGAACATCTACTGCCCTGAGAATTTGTTCTCATGGTCAACTTTATATGTAGATTTTGAAAATGTTATCAGCCTTTTTCAGAAAAAGATGTCAAAATGGGCTCCAAATTTCATTGGTATTTCTGAGAAGCCATTTTTAATTAATCATTACTCCGGACCTAGCCAAGTTTGTGTGCTCTGTTTGGCAAGGAAGAAAGTGATGTCAATGCACAAATTGTTACAATCTGGATATTTCTAGCTTTTCTAGATCCTGAGATATAAGGTCTCAAAAATGGCAACAATTCACCATCTTTAAAGGCAAAAATGTACATATGGAACAATCCGCACAATTCCCTACCAAAAACCACTGAAAAGAGCAATGTTTAAAATACTTGGGGCTAGATTTTCAAGTTGGTGTCTTGATTCCTTCATGTTCTAATCAGTGGTTGAAATGGGGGGGGGGTATGCGGGGATACAGCATATACCTACATCTCAATTTCCAGGTTTTTTGTATTGAACATACAAAAAACCTGGAAATTGTAGATGTAGGTAGACATTGAACGTGTCTACTAATGGAGACTTTAACATATACCTAGGGCCAGACAAAGCACAGAGGCAGAAATTCCTGTGGTGGAATGGTTGCTAGTTGAAAATGGTAAAAAATAATTTGGTCATCGTCGCTTCGAACAAAGTAGTCCTTGTTCTTGGATCTATAGTGACTGAATAAGCGAGATATTGAGCTAGAATTTTACAGGACTTCATTTTAAACCCAAATGAACATGTGAGCAAATTTTGAGATGGTCGAGTAGGGACCACTGGTGCACTTGACATGGAATGACCCATATATATATCTCATTAGAAAGAGAATTTCCTCAGCTTTCCAACAGTGTATCTTGTCAATTTGTATCTGTTGGGCATGAAAGGTATGGCTAAAAACATGAAGCTAGGTATTCAGCATTTTGCTAGAAAACTTTGAGTACACAGTCCGAAGTCTATGGATTGTGGAATTAATTCTAGAGTGAGGTATATATATCGTTAGAAAAGGAATTTCACCAGCTTTCCAATGTTCTATGTTATCAAATTGTATCTATACAAAAAAAAGCTACAGCTGAAAACGTGAAGCTAACTATATAGCAATTTTCAATGAAATTTGGAGTACACAGAGTCTATGGATTGTGGAATTAGTTCTTGATGGAGGTA
>VCCN01004787.1:804111-820803 GCA_006491835.1 Architeuthis dux
GATAAGATTCTCTTTCTAACGATATATATATATGTGCATATATTCGGAATTAATTCCACAATCCATAGATTTTAGACTGCGTACTTGAAATTTTCTCCTAAAATTCTGAATACTTAGCTTCACATTTTAGGCTGTAATTTTTTAAGCCCAACACATAGAAATGTACAAGTTCCACTGTTCGAGAGCTGGTAGAACTACCTTTCAGAAAATGTATATATATATATGTATATTCCTCCATCAGGAAGTAATTCCACAATCCATAGATTTGGACTGTGTTCTCGAATTCCTATCGTAAAATGGTGAATAACAAGCTTCACGTTTTCGGCTGTAACTTTTCATACCCAACAGATACAAATAGACAATAGATAGCGTTGGGAAGCTGATAGGATTTCCTTTCTAACGATATATAGATAGATATATTTACCTCAAGAATTAATTCCACAGTGAATTTGAAGTTTTCATCGTAAAATGTTGAATGCTTAGCTTCACGACTGTAACCTTTTAAGCCCGTCAGATACAAATTGGGAACATACAGTGTTATAAAGCCGATGAAATACTCTTTCTAACGATATGCATATGTATATACCACAATCAGAAATTAATTCCACAGTCCATAGAATTTGGACTGTGTACTTGAAGTTTTCATCGTAAAATGCTGAATACCTAGCAGCGCGTTTTAGGGTGTAACTCATTAAGCTCAACAGATACATATTGGGGACATGCACCGTTGGAAAGCTGATAAAATTCTCTTTCTAAGAATATATATATGTGTATACCACAATCAAACATTAATTCTACGATCCATAGAATTTGGACTGTGTACTTGAAGTTTTCATCGTAAAATGATGAATACCTAGCAGCACGTTTTAGGGTGTAAGCCCAACAGATACATATTGGGAACATACACCGCTGGGAAGCTGATGAAATTCCCTTTCGGGCGATATATACATATATTTACTTTCATCAATAATTAATTCTACGATCCATAGACTTTGGATTGTGTACTTCGTAAAATCCTGAGTACTTAGCTTCACGTTTTGGACTGTGACTTTTTAATCCCAACAGATACAAATTGGTAACATACACCGTTGGAAAGCTGATAAAACTTCCTTTCTAATGATATATACATGTATATACCTCCATCAAAAACTAATTCTACGATCCATAGCATTTGGACAGTGGACTTGAAGTTTTTCGTAAAATTCTGAATACTTAGCTTAACGTTTTGGGCTGATATAGCCTTTTAAAGTACTCAGATATGTCAACTGGGAGACGAGATATGAAATTCTGTCTTGTTGGTGTATGCTGGCGACCATTTTGTTTTATGCAAATGAGGTAGTTCTTCCCAACTTTTTTCTGAAAGAGGACATCCTAAGGAACATTTTGGTACCCAAAATATAGAATCACGGAGAGGGGGGAGGGTGCACGGTAGACCTTGCTGCCCCCCACCCCCGCCTATTTATCCCTGATTTAATCACCTCATTTCTGTATATCATCTCTTGTTTATACAAGGCAAACCTTTCCCATTCATTGTTAACAAAATCCTTATTTTGTTTATACAAGGCACATGTTGATTATACAGTTGACAACTTCTAACATAGAATTAAATATACAGACACCTACAACTTGGGTCGATTTAGAGATAGATTATATTTGTCCATTGTTAAATTATACATAATAATTTGATGAATATTTCACTTTTATTTGGAGTTTTTTTTAAATGATAGCTGAAAACAAAAAATAGAAGGGCCCAAATAAATGTCATGCACTCGGCCCATCAATGTCAAATTCGGCCCTGTCAGTTGCACAGAACTATTGAAACTTTATTGTATGACGGCCAGGTCCGGTTTAAGGCATTTGAGGGCCCTATGCACTGATAAAATGTTTCAAATTGTATATATTTGTATCATTTTATAATATTTAAATTTCTTAAATAATTTGAAATATATTTTAGTCGGCCCCAAATTTCTTGTAAGCCCTAGGCACTGTGCCTATTTTGCCAAATTGATAATATGGCCCTGATGACGGCCCACTATGAAATATATTTGAATTATGCGGCACACCAACTGTAAAAATGAAACGAATTAGACAAAATACATTACCGTAATCAATGAACTTTTGTATCAGCCTCCTGATATACATACTCATACCCCCTTTGTCCTTCCATCTGTTGCTAAAAAGATTGAAATTAAACAATGTGGTGGGAGTGGGGCATACATAAAACAGGTACACGTTCAAGGCTCGAAATACACGTTTCCGTATGATATGTTTTCATATATACACTAGATATCGATTGTTTGTCCTGTAATTTCTTTTCTTCTTAATCTTTGAAGCATCTATTTTAAGATTCTGCAAGGTAAAAGGGTGAAATAATGTCTGATGGGGTTTATTTCAACCATATATTACACCTATTGCGAGCCAGAAAGGAAAAAAAAACAAGAGAGCAATTTTCTTTATTCAATAAACAATAAAATTTATTCACAATGGTTAATAACAAATTCCATAGCTGTCAATTGAATATCTGTTTAATGTATGAAACAGAATAAAGTAATAAAAGGTCAATGGTTCTCTTGAAAAATGAAAAAAAAAAAACGACTATACGAATGAGATTTTCATTTTGTATAGCGAAATTATAGTATTCCCATAGTAACATTTTAATTTCTCTTTTTCTTTTTCAATATAAATTATTTAACAGCATTAGCAGTATGTATATTGAAAGACAATGATATTAAAATGTTTTAACTAAAAATAAAATTCATATCATCCCTTGCAAATTTGACTTATTCTCGAGTTTTAGTACAAGTTTTCGGGCATGACAATCATCAAAAACAAAACAATCACGTTTCTCAGTTCCAAATATGTGAGCAAAAGCATTTGAAACTTCCTTGACAAATCGTTCAACACTTTGAGAGTGGCATGGAATCAATTTCATGTTAAATGGCTTGCTTTTTTAAAACTATTCATTCTTTGTGAAGTCTGATGTCAGGATTGGCTCAAATGAAGATTTCCAAACAATAATTTCATTAAGGTTTTTCGGAGGCCAATTCAATTAGGGAATGCGAAAAGCCTGAATACTTTTGTCTCCTTAGTCAGAATTGTCATGAATTTCGAGAATTTTGTCTACAGCAAATCGTCTTTTCTGCCTCATCTTCACTGGAAAGAAGAGAAAGGTGAAGGTTTTCTGAGTGAGCCTGCCAGGCTCCATGATTGACGTATCTCTTCACGATGTCATGAGTTTCCTTTGGCAGAACATCTCAAGCAATTTTCATCTCTTTGAAAATGTGGCAGGGATCATTCAAAATTGATAGTTTGCCTTTGATATCAAACTACATTCGTAAGAAGATCCTTTTTTTATATCACTGGTAAAATTGTGTTTACTTATATACAGACGCATTAACCGGATTGTAATTGTGAGCCAATGTGAATGGTTGAGTGGGTCTGGTTTCAAACTCAGTAGACTTTCATTGATTTCTCCCAAATTATTATCTTCACCATTCCATATCCATAATTTTGATCATTACTGAGATCATGGATGATGTCGTCCGGCCATTGATGAAGCTCTACGCTTGAGTCATTGATGCGTTTAAAATCAAGTTTTTTTTCTGAGAACATTTCTGTCTATTTGTGTTTAGAACACAGTGTGAATTTCGTGTTTCAAAACATACTGGAGGTTATGTAAATTCTTTTTTTAGTTGATACCAACAGGGTAAAAATGATGATGATGAGTAATCTAGAACAGAAGACTTAATTATTTGTCAGAATAAAGGCTTTGGACATAAATAGCGTTCAAACAGAGAAGATTACAGGACACACAGTCAATATCTAGTTTATCTATGAAAATATCTAGTTCTTTGTTTGCTTTTTTGCGGTTTTTGTCCAGAAAGAGTCAAGATGTGTTTGAATCTTAATACTAACCATTTTACTGAACTTCTTGTGTCAAAACTGTATGGAAAAATGTGTTCATTTGTCTCTGTATGCTGTTTACTTCAAAATTTATGTGATTTCTGGTGTCCAGTTGAGGATTGCACAAGGTGTAGCATACGCGAAACAAAGGTGCAAAATGCGCCAAGGAAGACGACGATCACAGTGTTTTTTAAGTTTAAGTCTACACCACATAATATCACAAAACGTTCATGACTGTCCACATGATATCTCCATAAGTGATTACATTTTTGGGCGGATCCATGCACAATTACTTCCCCTGACAATGACGTTGGCAGAGGTATGCATTCTCTGAGTGCATTTTAGTTGTAAATGTTATCATCAGTTTGGTGCCATATTGTTGCTTATTTGCTAAAATGCTTGGGCACTTGCCATAGAGTGATGGTTTTACAAGTTAAGTTCAGTTCTTACTATTTGACTGTGTGCCAGTTCTTGTGCTAAACTTCTATTTACCCAGGCCCCACGAGAACAGGATGTGACACAAGATCGGTTTAATGTGTGGATACCACGTGTGGGTAGGAGCACCTAACAAATTCTCTTTATTGCTTGCAGTCACAACTATTGTCGCAAGGACATAATAGCGCTGGTCTTGAGGTCTCAGGACAAATCCTGAGCACCCTTGGTTTTGACTACACAGAGCAGTACCACACCTCATGAGGTAAAACCCCATTGGCTATGGCACCACATCTGCATCCATCTTGTCTGAAATGCTTGTCACTCCTGAGTGGAACTCTCCACACGATAAATCAGGCCCATGCATCCTCACATGAAGGCAGCCAATCGGAGGTCAAGAAGCCATTACGTGACGGGCGCCAACTTTGAATCTTGTCTCTTTTTCTCAGTCCAGCGTGCTGTCCAGACATGCTTAATAGTGTAATTTATAACACTGAAGCTGTATGGTGATCACAGAGTTTAATTCAACCAGAATGTAAGTGAACCCATTCCATCTTATTTCCACACACGCAAACACCAATAAGAACTCCTAGACACAAAAACATAAAAAATATAAAAAAAACAGTATTTTCATTGTTTGAAGGAATGTCTTTCATTTTTCATTTGTTGATGTTCTTGTCTTTGTTCATGACCGCCCCAATGGAGTCATTTTTATCATTTCCACCAAACCTTTAATATGGAGAAATTAAACAGCAAGCCAGCGCCCACCTCTTCCTCACAGAAGCTCCAATACCCAAATCATAGGTCGGACATTTTTCCTCTACAAAACCCTGGGCGCCCCGCACCCATCCTCTATAAACTGGTAACCTTACAGCATGATATGAACGCAAAACCTTCTGATGCAAATTTACGGTCATAGCTAGGCTTTATGCAGCGGCAAGAAAAGGATGAGGGAAAAGCAACCTTTAGCTTCGATTTGAACATTTCATTCAACGGAAACAAAAAACAAAAAAACAATCCGTTTCTCCATTTTAACAAAAGTAAAACAAAGAAAGGAAAAATGAAACAAACCAAAAAAAAAACCACCTACTACACATGGAAGACTCGCTTCATTTTTAACAACATTTATGCACTATGAGAACAAAAAAAACACTATAAACTCACTACAAAGACCAAAAAGAACACAGCAAAAATACAAAAAGAAAAACGGCCGAAAATACCCCCAAAATGTTAAAAAACACTCTTCAATAGAGATAATAAAAAGAAAGAACGGACCTCATCCAACAGACACTACAAAACAAAAACAGAAAAAGAACACAACCCCAACACAACAGAAAAAAATGATTCTCTATGTGTCATGAAGCAATATTGTATGCAACTTCTAAACGTGTGTAAAAATTCTGAAATTTAGCCTTGAAAAAACACTTAGATACAAAGAAAATGTTTTTCTAAACAAAGGCAAGAAGGAAATAATTCCTGATAAAGAAAATGTCTACAAATTGTGGCCTTCATTTACCAATAATATTCCCTACACTAATTATAAAAAACCCAACAAAATTACACTATAAAATGACTTCCACGTGCAACACAACAAAGATGAAATCATCTATAACTTTGAACAAACAAAGGAACTCAACACCGGCGATAAATATGATTCATACCACACATTTAAAATTTAAAAACAAAAACAAATAAATACAATTACAAAGGAATTAATCACTGGTAAATATAACTTCTACAAATGCGACCTCAGTTTGCCAGCAAAGAGAAATTCCCTACGTAATTATAAAAAAATGTTTACTCCTCACACGTGTATTTAACTGCACAATAAGATTGCCAAAAATTGAAACGTTTCTTTGTTTTCAATCGAAGTTATTAATTACATTGCAACTGGAAACACGTTTTAATCAATTTTCTGATAAAATTTTAATTGACGAGATTAGACAAAATGTCTTAACCAATGATATAAAAAAAGATTCACACACACTGTTCCTATGCCATTAACCAAAAACAAAAAATGTACACCAATTCTAACTGTCACCTTAGACCCCATAAATTTAACACTTAAAACTTACAGCCTCACATAATGGAGATTACAAAGTGATGGTTTCAAAACAAAACCAAGCCAAATTTAACGAGAAGCTTTCACCTGGAAATTCAGTATATATCATCGCTGGCAAATACAGCCCTCAACAACAAAGTATTTTTCCAAAGGTAACAAATAACACTGCACAAAAATAAAAATAAATTTTTCTTTTTAAAACAAAAACAAAAAATCTTTTTCGATTAAGGATTCTTCGAATTTTGGGCGGAAACTTGTGTGGTGATCCAAAGTGAGAGTTTGTGTCCCATGAGTCAAACTCTTCACACAGTGAATCAGGCCCCCTTGCGCCTTCACGTGCAGGCAGCCAATTAGAGGCCAGGAAGCCATCATTTGACAAGCGCCAACTTTGAATCCTGTCTCTTTTTCTCAGTCCAGCGTGCTGACCAGACGTGCTTAATAGTGCTCCTGTGTCCAATGGCGTATGGTGATCACGCGTCCTCCAGACACGCCACCTTATTTCCACACACACACACACACGTATATACACCAGTAAGAACTCTTCGACACAAAAACATTTTATTTACAGTGTCACAAAATCCACATGAAAACACAATGCATGGACAATGGACCTTTGCATTCGCACTCACACACATAAACATATGTATTTAAAATATGCAGAAAATGCTTATAAATTACTTAAAAATGTAATGCAAGCATAAAATAGAAGAAAATAATCATTTAATAAATTTGTTAAATCATTAAAATTTATATGCATGCATTATAAAATTAAATTGTGCGTAATGTTGTTTTTTGTGTGTGGAGGTGGGTTCATGATAAACATACTTTAAATATTACTCTAAAATTTAGTAGAAATTTTGTAAATATCTCTGTAATCAGATAACATAGTGTTTCATAACCAGTGCTATTTTTAAAAGAACTCATAAAGTAACACTGGTATTAGATAGTTTTGCAGCAATATGCAGACAAATTAAACAAACCAGCAATATCTGAATACCAATAAAACCGTTTTACCATAACCATATGAATGACAACTATATAACAGAGAAAAGGAATATAAAAACATATATCTACCATCAACCAATCCTCATGAACTATCAAACATAATTTATTATTTAAAAAAATGTGTAGTCTTTTATTAACAATAAATTTGATAGCTAACAGACTACCAATATGGATTTTCTTTTTCTACTGGAAATTTCGTCTCCACCACTAAATAAACATCAAATCCACATATAGTGGTGGAAATGGGGGGTTATGTGCGGGTACAGTGTATACCTATTTCTCAATTTTCAGGGTTTTTTTTTTAAGTTTCAAAACGGCCCTGAAATTGGCCATATTTAAAAAAAACTAACCCCCAGCTGCACAGGTTCTGTGCTTATCCTTTATGGACCCCTCTGTGATCCTCAAGCATAAATTCTACAAAGAGCCGTTGCTGATAGATCGATTGCATCCTGGACAACTACATTCCAGTCATTTACATCCCGGTCATTTGTGTCCAGTATTTTTTGCATCCCGGTCATTTTTATCTTATACTTGCGTCCTGGACAGCTGTGTCCTGGTCTTTTGTGTCCCTCTCTATGTAACTATTACTGGGTAACAAACCCCATGTTAGGCAAATGAGGGGGTGCCTCATTTGAGTCCGAACTACTTATGAACAAACCCCTCTCTCTGACAGGGGACAGGATTGCAGCAACATTTTCCATTGCATCTTGGAATATTCACAATCGAACAATGAACGACTTGCCGAGATCTAACAATAATTTAAATAAATAACTTGGCAATTTTTCATTGAAATTACCTCAGCCATTTTCAGCATTTTAAACCATTGGCGATTTTCGCAACTGAAGATCATACACGTAAATATTTTCTGCTTTTAAGAAAACATTGTTTTACTGGCATTCTTTCGGCATAGAAATTATTTATATAATTCATGTACATGTATCAAATTGAAATTACGCATTAATTTATTTTTTGTAAAAAAAAGTTAAAACTATGTATTGTCTTATTGTTTAAAAAAACCTAATTTTGATTTGATCAAATGTTTATTTAATCAAAACAAACAACTATTTTTTTTACAATCAAAACTTTATGTAATCAAAGTGAACAAATCATAAGTAAATTTGTAGTTTGTTTTCACAAAATAGTCAACTTTGCCAATAACATATATATTTAAAGCAAACAAGAACATAACAATAATTAATGGAAATTATTTACATATATTTATACATATATATTTAAATCATATTTGAATTTTTCCACCTTAAAAAAAATCTTTTCTTAAAAGAATTTATTTTACTAAGGTTTTACTATTTGTTTTAAAACAAATCATCAGCTTCACGGGTATTTGATTAATGCGTGACTTGCATCGGAAAATTCTTCTTTATAAGGAATTTGAAAAAGGCGCCATCTTTGTGACGTTCCTTTGTACAGCACCAACAAGATGCTCCTGACATTTTGACGTAAATAGACTGTCATACCTATCTCCTTGAGAAAATATCATGGCTTGGCGGCCACCTTGGAATTTCATCAACTTCTACATCTGAACCAGCTGCAAAATTTTAAATTCCCAGCCTGGACATTTGAAAAACAAAATTTCAAAAGGTCCTTCCAATCATCATGGTTTGACAAGTTCAAGTATAATGCAGATTTTCGACTCTGCATTCTGCTTCACCTGCATTAAAGTACTTCAACACAACATGATTTTGTTGACAAAAGGTGACGTTGTTTCACTGAGACAGGTTTCCAGAATTGGAAAAAAGCATTGGCAAAAGACAAAGGAATCCACAAACATAAATCATCAGAGTGACACAGAGAAGCTATTGCTCAAGATGCCATTAAGACACTATCAAAAGATTGTAACAATGGTAATTATGATCTGTTCTGGGAGTGAGTATTGAAATGAAAAGAGAGCTCAATGTTGATGATGCAACACTACCTCGCAAAAGGAGCCTGCCACGAAGGCTTGATGATGACAATGCAGAAACCCACCACTTCCCGTCACTCCAAAATTATCGCCAGATCTGCTTTCAGGCACTATACAGAATACAGAAAAAATTCTATCAAAGAGAGATTTGACCAGCCAGATTTCCGAGAATATATCTTTCTACAGATGTTCCTGAAAGCAATCAGTAATCAGCCATGGGAAAATGAGTTGAGAGACGTCTGCTCCAACTATAGTGATGATATCAACAAATATAGGCTTGAGCACAGCTGCCTCTTTTGAACTGTAGAGGTTTTTACATTTGAATTGACAAAATTCACTATCTATGATCTGGTTAAGATGTTTCTGAGACTTGACTATTCAAGAAAAGTTGCAATGTTGGAGGTGATTAAAGTTGCAAAGATTCTTGTATTTCCAATAACCAATGCTATCAGTGAGAGATCTTTCTCCATCATGAAACGAGTAAAAACAAACTTGAGGTCTGTGGTAACAAATAGCAGAATGAACCATCTAATGATGCTTCATGTACAGAAAGAAAGTGTTGAAAGAGTTGACAATATAAGCGTGATTGACGTTGCAAACAAATTTGTTGAAAGAGTAGATAGTAGAAAGCAGATTTTTGGACAATTAATGAACAGAGATTTGAGTAAGAAAATAAATGTAGTGCATAAGGGCACGCAAGCATAGGTCACAGAAGAACAATTTAAAGAGAACAATTTTTGCGTTTTATGGTCAGGTCAATTACTTTCTAATTTTTGCATTGTGCAGTGTCTTTGCTTGGGTTGTGGCGACGAAGTGGAAACGGACACACCTGAGGAAATGACCAGCAGGCAAAAGCTGAATGAAACGGGTCACGACATATATAGATGAAGTAAAGATTAGCAACCTGGATGTGGCAAGTTTCTGGTGATAAAAGGAGAGACGGCAAGGGCTCTGTGGATTGCATTGTAGCGGCTCGGAATTTGTGATAGTTTACCAGTGATAAGCAAGAAAGTGTCCTTGAAGGAATCATTCCGGTACTGCAACATTGATGTGCCATTGGACTCATTGCATCAAAACTGTGTTGGTGTTTTTCTCCTTCCCCTTTCTACTACAACTGCACAGAGAAAGTAAAACTAAAAGAAATTGTTGTAAATTAATATAAAAAAACTGATTTTTCCGTCAATATGATTAATAAAAGAAAAAAAATCTGTGGATGAAGCAGCCTTTTGTTCATAATCATCAATCAGATATTTGAATATCATCATATATCCATCAATTAAATAGTGCACTTTACTTACAAGTGATCTAAAAAAAAGATTTCTGCTTCATTCCAGCACCCCCAATATGAATTTTGTTCCAACGGCTTTGAATATGTGTGGTCACTACACAGGAACGCAAGCCAGACTTAAGAATAAGAATCCAGCAGCAGTTTTCATTCCATGCTGCTCACTCATTCAATCTTGTTGGACAGGCTGCTGCCTCTTCCTGTGTTGAAGCTGTTAGTTATTTTGGCTTCATACAAAGGTTATATACTTTTTTTTTCTGTATCAACACACAGATGGGCAAATCTAATGAAGTCTTTATATGGAAATAAAATAGTACTAACTGTGAAGTCCCTGTAAGACACTCGTTGGCCAGCAAGAGTGCCCAGCACCCATCCACTATAGATCTAATTGATTCTCTGGAAAGGTTTCTGGAATCACTTCGGGATAGGTATGAAGAGTTTAAACTGGAACTTCTGTGGCAACACAGACTACAAAGGCAGGCCAAGAAAGAGAAACAAACATTATGAAGCAAATCCAACATCAGTCTCAGAGGAAGATGTCCTTTCCTCAAGAGAAAAATTCAGATATGGAACTTTCAATGTCATTTTAAATAAGTTGTCTGTTGCCTTACAAGAATGCAGGGTAGCGTACCAATCAGTGTATGACAGACTCAAAAGCATAGTCAACTTGTGCAGTCTACCTGACTACCTGATGCAGAGATAAGAACTAGAGCTAAGAAACTTATCACTGCTTTCCTCCGTGATTTCAGTAATGTGTTCACAGAGGAAATTATCAAATTTGCAAAGCCCATGTCATATCTCACTCCATCTCAACAGGTGGTTTTATTCCATGATGAATGGCTTGCTGATACCTTTCAAGGTGTTAATGTAGCTTTATGATGGTTACTAGTTGTTCAGGAGAGAGATCCTTCAGTAAATTGGCTCTGATAAAGAATTATATGACAACCACGATGACCCATGAAAGACTAAGTGTTCTGTGCCTACTGGATGTAGAGAGCAGTGTTTCAGATGCCAAGTGTAGAAAGAAAGACTTTTCATGGATATTGTATTGTGATGAATATAGCTGTAAGTTGGTAAAACTTACTGTACTTCACATAGATAAACTTTACACATCAAGAGTTTAATTTTGTTGTGTAAATGGTTGAGTCATCCATTGTAATCTATGGAAACTAAAGATTACATAGCAGCATAGCTATGTTCTTTGTAATGTGTCTTACCTAAAAATCTACTTGGGGTTTTGCTGGCATGTATTTACATAATGTATATTTGGGCAGCAATCCTTCATTTATGCATGTCTGGTTAAATATGATGGACAAGGAACATCTTGTTAATGTTTTATTAATTATTATTAATTTAATAAAAAATTAACAAGATGTTCCTTGTCCATCGTATTTAACCAAACATGCATAAATGTATACATGTATTTACTTCATGTATATATGTATGTATAACTTGTCCATTCTAATTACATGCAATAAATAACTTTGATATGTAAACTTTGTGATTTGCCATGTAGTTTAATTTTTGTGTATGAGGGGGCCCCAGATCCTGATGTGTCCCAGGGACCAAATCCAGCCCTGACTACATGGGATTAAAAATTATTGTGTTCAGTTTGTTTTTTTTTAGTCACTGTAGTTTACTTTATAGTAACTGCATGGCAAAGCTGCTAAAGTATTTGTAAGTACACAGATGTGATCACATTGAACGCAGGATGTATCTCAACAGCGCACCCATAAACGGAACGTTGCTACCGCCAAGAACCTTGTTGGATTAGATATTTTGCTTAGCAACCGATCACTTATCTCTGGGCTTCATCTGTACAAAAAATGCATTGATTTTGTTGAATAATTCACTCATTAAAAAAAGTTGCTGCTGGATCCCCTGCAGGATATGGGGCTCTGAAGTTTAAGTTTCATTAGTTTAATAGTAGATCTGCTTAAGTTAGGATAAATATATACAGTTTGTCTTAATATATAATCAATAATGATATTAGTTCAGTATTTAATATCAAATTTAAATATATATTTTCTTAAAAATGGAATATTTACTAACAAATAACTGGCTCTATGAGTCTGTATACTTATAAATACATGTGTATGTGTGTGTGTAGATGTAGAAAAAGAAACTAGAATTATATTTGTAAGGAGAAGAGGAATTTTGGGAAAAAATGCAAAAAATTCTTTTTATCTTTTATGTTTTTAGCAATGCTGCTAAGAACTATGAAAATCTTAAATGAGCTAATCAACAGCTGGCCATATCAAATCAATATAAGATCTGCACTTGTCTATCTTTGATACTTTTTATGACTAAGTAATGTGAAAGAAATGCAGTAAACACTAATTAAATATACTCTTTGTTGTAATTCTGTAAGAATGTAATGTTTCTCAAAAAAGCAAGGAAGATCATTAATGCCTTTAAACAAAGATGTAATTGATTATGTTATAGATATAAAATATGTATAGAATATATTGGCTAATAATATTCATGTTTGTCAATTCTTTCTCTCTGGCAGAGAAATGGGTGGCCACAAAAGGCCATCACATCATGAACTGAATATCAAATTTTAAAACTACTTTTGATACTTATTTTCAATGGCATTTTCAAAAGCTTTGAAAAACAAATAGCTTTTCATCAAAATAGTCTCAATACCCAATATAAACCTGCATACTGAAAGTGTTAAAGCATCCCTTCCTTGTTAGTTATTTCCTCTTTGCATTACATTTACTGTTCTAATTCCGATCGATGCAGTATTCTAAAGGGGTTATTCTGAAAATATATTAATTCACGCATAGTTAATTTTAAAATATTATTGAGGTATTGCATATTTTTAATTGAAAATAATTTGTTATACAACTATTAAATCATATCTGATAATAAAGTGGAGACTTTACCTTTATGTTTAGCCTACTGTAAATTAGCTTCATCTACTGAAGGCACTGCACAGCATTTCATTGCTAAATGGTACATCATTTATTGGTAATAACTGGTAAATATTCTTCATGTCTGAAGATATAGTTGCTTGTAGCCTTTCCTATCATGCAAAGATTTCAACCTGATGAAACTGTCATCCCTGTATCTTAATTTTTTGCATAAAGATTTGGTCTTGAGAACTTGACTCACACACACACACACACACACACACACACACACACACACACACACACACACACACACACACACACATCAAACATGGCAAAAATAAACAACAGAATACTCTAATCAAACTTAACAGAAGGAAACTACTGATTTAGAATTGTCAAATCTACAACACTAGGCTTTGCACATTTCAATTGAGTTGCAAAGGAATTTTTGTTTATACCTAAATGTCTATTATGTCCATTAATAAAGAAAATATAATGATAAAAAATCTGCCCAACCATGGCCGAAGAGACTTTGTGTGGCAACGCTGTTAGAACATCCGGGCTTCCAGCTGATGGTTTGCTGCACCAGGCACTTTGTATACAGGCACTTGAATCATTTCTTAGCATGATATAAGTAGCTGATTATGAGGAGTAGAAACAATTCACTTCTGGCTGCGGTCAGAAGAACATCGTTAGTGTAGAGTGTTTCGAAAGAAAACTGCATCTTCCTGTGTCATGCTGAAAGAAGTTCCCTCTGAAGAGGTGTCCTGTGAAAGAGACTTTATGCCCTGCAGTCCTCCCGTTTGAAAGAGACCTTTCTACTACAAGCTATTTTGGCATATCTAGGAATAGCGGACAACAAGTTCGAACTGAGTTTAATGGCTCTACGCCCAGCCAGTCCATAGTCTAGTGGATTGAGAAGGTGGAGCTTGTGTGCGAATTGTGCGGGATAAAAGGGATTGAGAAGAGTCCTCCCTCTGAGGCTGACTGACGGGGCTTTCGCTGTATATTTGCAGTTCACTGCGGAAGAAAAGTCTTAAATCATGCAGGTAAAGAATGCCCTATATACTGCTTTCACGACGGATTTGCGTCCATCGACATCTACCTTGTGGAGCTGCGAAGCCTAGCAGTACTGTTCAGAGGAATGGCCTGACCTGTGCGTTTGTCAAGCGGCTTCTTCATGACCAGTTGTTGGCCCAGGCATGGGAAGTAATGAAGGACGATGCGGCAGCAGACAGACCATTTGTGGGGCCACTCGACCGGTACACTCAAATGTTGATGCACCCCTTGATGGTGGGCAAGGTATCAGCATCACGTGTTACAGGTGCAATTTAAAAAATGCTCAATAACTTCCTAAGAAAAATCTTCACTTACCTTAGGTCTCAGGTGAAAGACTTGGTAAATAATTGTATCAAACAGAAAATCAAGGAAATAAAAATAATAATAATGATGATAATTTAAAAAAATGTTTTTAAAAAGGGCCAGAAAGTCTTTTTTTCATAATTATCTACATAAAAGTATGAATAAATCACACAGTGAAGATTTTCTTGATATCTTCATGTTAACATTTTCAAGATGTGCTTATAAATTCCTGGTGCGTAATGAATCCTATTTAATAGAATAGGAATTATGGAAATTGTTTGAAACTAATGAGAAATTAACAGTGGAAGACTGTCCCTGGTACTAGCTAATATCTATATGGAACATGTTGAAGAAACAGCTCTAAGAACAGCACCACTGAAGCTTGTCATCTGGCTCAAATACGTTGATGACTACTAAACAATGTAAATTTCATTAGGCCTTCTATACAGTTCCTCATGGAAAAGGAAGAAACCAATAAATGCTTTTGTGCTCATTTCTCTTAGATTGAGTATTGTGAATTATTATTAATTTTTTATTAGTCTTTCTTTTGTCTTATTTCTATTACTTTTTATTGCAACTTCCATGGGAGTTGGGATAAAAAGCAACAGAAATAGGATGAAAGAAATACTAGTCAAAAATTATTAATAATAAATGTTTTCTTGGATACTCTGGTAACTCACACCGAGTACTAATTTGAAACATTTATCCACTGCAAACCAACAGTAATTGGTCAGTACTTTAACTCCCATTACTGATTTTACACATATACAGTAATCAACCAATGCCTGCAGCACCATTAAAAACTTGTAAGTGTTGATCCAGAGGCATATCAATACAATGCCCTATACACAGGACACTTTCCAAAGAAATGACCACTATAGCTGCAGTCACTCAACCTAACATCAGTAAAAATGCACTGAATTTGTTGGTGGTACAATACCACTCTATACAGCTCCCTAATGTTAGTTACTCATCTGAGAAAAAATATGACCAAAAACTGTGTGTACAACATCCCATGTGGTTGTGGCAGAGAGTACAAAGGTAAAACTTGCTGCCCTCTCAAGATAAGACTTGAAGAGTCCTGAAAAGCTATGGTCCTGGAATACCCACAAAATCAGGCATTGAAGATCACATATGGAATGAAAAAGGAAAATACTGCTGTTTCTGAATTAAGTTGGAATTGACAACGAACACCTCTGGAAAATAGAGAAACTAAAGGAATTGGTATGTATGGTATTATTTAAAAAATCGCATTAGTAAACCGGATGGGGAAATAAATTCCATACGACAGCCGGTTATTAAACACACACAGAACCATGCACACAAACAAACAAACAAACAAACAAACAGAACTTATATCTTATTGTAACCAAAAAGCAAAGGAAATCAAGAAAACTACTGTTTGGTAGATTTCACAATGCAACTCAATGAAGGAAGACAAAAACTGAAATCAACAAAATGTTGAAAAAAAACCTGACAAGGTCAGCATAGCCTTGACTACAGACTATATTTTTTTAGCATAAATGATTAACAGCAGAAACTGTACCAGATAAAATTTCACCTGAAGAAGAATGAAAAATGAACTAATTGAAACATTGTGAACAACAAAGACAAAGGATGAAGACAGTTGAAGAAACCATTGAGTATCTATACTATAATTGTCCTTAATAATAGGTAGAAAACTGACCAATCACAGAGAAAATTTTGGAACTAAAAAATTTGAATAAAGCAGATAAAAGAGACTGTTTGTTTCTTTGCTACGTTAAGGTCCGGTTTAACAAACAAGTGTCATTTTTTTGGAAAATGTATTACTTATTTTTTTACTATAACTTAAATAGATAAAAATATTACTTATTTTATT
>VCCN01004787.1:826083-837762 GCA_006491835.1 Architeuthis dux
AGGTGAAGTGCGACTTGCCCAGGGCCGACCCCACCCTTTAAGGTTTTAAATCTACGGGCCACCGGAGTAGCACGAGTAGGATCAGAACCCATAGGTCGTAGGTTTGACAGGAGTGTCTTTCTCCTAGCAGATGCCTGAGAGCTAGCTACAGGGGTCTGCTGTTCCGATGGTAAGGTTTACCTGTGGTAAAACCACAGGACGTGAACATTCCATATTTGGTACGGCTATAGGGTTCTACCAACCGTTTGAAGGAGAAAGTAGGACAATACGGCTGTCTGCAGCTTTGATCGCTGATCCTCATGACAGTACGGCTGTCTGCAACTTTAAGCACAGATCCCGGACACTCCGACAGAAGCAGATGTGCGCTGACTGTGGTGGTCTGCTGCCCCCTCGGAGGAGTAACTGTACAGTATGGCGACCTGGGCACTTTTGAGCTCAGGTCATATATAATGCCCACTGATTTTAACCTGTAAGGTCCAGGCATCCTATTCTCACCCACCGGCTTGTGTATTTAAAAAAAATGTTATTGCTACCCTAGATGCGGTACTTATCAGGATGTAGAGTGTTTAAGACATAGCAACTAAGGCGATTATTAACAGTTTGTACTAGAACTATTAATACTCCATGAAAGTGAATTTGGTTTCACCCCACTCAGTATTTGTCAGTATTCAATCGAACCCCCCACCCCCCGCACTAGCCTTAGACTGGTTCCTTGGTTACCATGTCATTTTCTGGTTGCAGAAGAGTATTGGTATGTGCTCTGTTACGCGCAGACACACGCGCGTGCATATTAGCTTAACTTTTTTAGTCTAGATTTTTAGTGGGACTTTTGTCGGCGCTGAGCTTTTTTCTTCTTCCCTGATTCTGCGTTTGGACTCGGCAAAGGAAGTGGCCTTAAAGATCATTTTGCACCACGTTTGCCTGTTCGTAGCCTCTTTGGCCCAGTTACGGTGGTTGAGTCCGCAGGAGGTAATAGTTTGTTTTAGGGAGTCCCTGAATCTCTTTCTTGGGGCCCCTGTGTTACGTTTCCCGGAGGATAGCTCACCGTACTGTGCTATTTTTGGAAATCTGTAGGCTTCCATTCTAGAGACGTGGCCTGCCCAATGCAACTGCGTTATCGGATTTAGTTGTTTTCTTTTTTGCTAATTCGTCCTGATTTATTAGAGCTAATGAGGAAACTTATACTTTCTAGTAGAGATTATTTCCCCCTGTTATATTCACAAGGAGATGAAATACAAATTGTATAATGTCTATTGAGAAAGCATTCCTGAACATTTCATTTGTAAAATTGGTGGGGATATTTTCACAATATATTTATTCTGAAACTGGGAGATCTTTCCTACGCTGAAAGATTAAAACAACTTAATCTAGAGATCCTAGAATACAGAAGAAAACGTGCTGACCTATTGGAAGTCTATAGAATCCGGAACAAGATACATACAGTGGATACTGACGTTCATCGCTCAAAATGCCCTGATAAGAAAATGATTTCATCTATCTCTAGTAAAACCAGAGGACACAGCCATAAACTACAAATTCAGAACTCCTCTGGTCTTGGAAAAGAGAGTAGCAAACGCATGGAACAACCTAAGTGAAAAGACGGTCACATCCGAGAATATCAATATTTTCAAAAATAATCTTAATTCTGATTTTCGGCCATACCAAATTTGACTACAAATTCTCATATTAGTTTAATCCCACCTCAACTCAACTGAATCTGGCTTAATTACGCAATTAACTGCTGTCAAAAAAGCATATTTCAAGTTCCTTTAAAATTGAAACTTGAAATCTGTAACAGTATACATATCACTTTCGAATGAACCCAAAACTAACCCGAAAATAGATTATCTTTTGTCCTTAATTAAAAACAAGAAAATAATCATTTTGGCTGGACACCCAAGTTCAGAATTCTTAAACCTTTTATCTACACACAAGTACATTCGCAGATAACTAGCCACATTTACAGCGAAATAGTGTAATATGATATTCATTGGAGACATAGAGACTGAGAAAGTCCAACTTCTTTTCCACTCTTTAAAGGTGTGACACAAACCACCCGAAAACTACGATTTCGGCAATTTACACCCACACACATACACCCTTTTCAATAAATAGGCAAACGCAATTCAATCGTCGTTCAATCCTGTATTTTGCTCCTTGCAGGATACAGATTGTGGGCTCTTCCAACATACACCCATGCGCGAACTCCATTTCGATTTACGTACGTAAACATACGTACATACGAACTATCACATAAGTTTCTGCTTACACATATAAACATACGCAATCATATATGAACATTATGCACCTTATTCAACCTTGCATATCAACGAACATTAAGGAACTGTATTCTATAACCAAGTAGTAAAACCAATCTGTAAAAACATATTTTTTCTTCTCCACTAATGAGAACTTTCATGTATAGATCTATGTCAATAAATACATCTTGTTACATCTTTATTGTGCATGCATATTGCATCTTCTCCATTCATATATAGCATTCCACATTATTTACTGTTTTATGCATTCGTCATTATGATCTTTGCCGACAACTAGACAGTGAAGGAAGAAAAGAACAAGTCTTAATTGTCATGTAAAGTATTATTCTTTCTATATCTTATAATCAACATCAGCACAATCTAAGGTACAGACTGCTTCCTCAGCAAATACTATTACTACTGCTACTAATATTGTTTACATTTATTACATTTCTATTCGAACTAAATAATTAGCTCAATATTAAATGTTAACGTGGTAAGGCTAAGTCGTAAGGTAACCAATGGAGTCAGATAGAATATAACCTAATAAATTTACCCCCCAACGTAATAAATCAAAGGTGAAAAAGCAAATCGAATTTGAAATGTAAACAATTCAAATTGACATAACCTCACATGTAATTAATGTAATTCTAATCAATCTTTCTTCTTTCAAAAATAAAATAAAATGTTATGTTATATCTTGTTGGTATACTTGTAAAGATTTATAATAAACAATAAAAAAATAAAGATACATAATGAGCAATAAAAACGAGTAGTTGAGAAAAACGTACATTTTCCTGGTCTGGGATGAATTTTATTTCTTAATGCTCAAATGGTAACCAATTTGGAAGTGACCAATTGGAATGCAGTTTAAGATATTTACGAAACTGTTGTATTATTGAAATTCAGTCTACTTCTTTAGAAACAAGTGCGTGGAATCAGAGTAACTTCCTTTGTTTATTTGAAACTCTTCTTTTAACGAATGTATTATGTATAAGAAAACAGCCTGGGGAAGTTAAGTTTTTAGTGGAGCTGAAGCAGACCGCTCGCGACCAGCGGCAAACTAAATCCGGAAGAGGCATCTCAACCAGACCAGCAGCCTTGCACGGACTCGCCAAATTTAATCTTAATGTGATATTATTACTTATAAAAACTTTGCCCGCCTTCATAGTTTTCTGACCAAACATTGCCTCGGCTGGTACAAAACACTGGCGTCACCGCTGCTCACACAGGAAGCAGCAAAAGGGTATTGAACCTTCTTATTTGTTTTATACATAATATTGGCATCCCTGTGCAGCTTGAACTACGGGAAACATGCGAGATTAAAGTAACATTCAAAGTAAAAAAGGATGAAGCATAATTTACAATGGCGGCCAAATACCCGATAGAACATTTCATTTCATAGCTGCATCCATTGACACTGATGACAAAAACGTGCGTATTTTCTAACTAATTTGAGCACAGAAACATAATCTATTGAAAAGTTTGATGCATCCAAGGAAGCATGGTGACATGAGAGGTTTGGTAGCGTATTTGAGGAAAAGGTTGGGTACTATGGCAAATATTGAAGTGCACATTGAATTACAAGAGAAGGCTCAACCAGTATTCCATGAAGCTCGACCGGTCCCATACACATTAAAACGGAAAGTTGAAGATGCATTGGGCCAGATGGTGGGGTTGAGCAACAATGTTCCAGCGCAGCATTCAGATTGGGCAACACCAATTGTTCCAGGTTCTAAGAGAAGATGGCACAATCAGAGTATGTCCGCGGGCAAAATGTGATTCTTACCCTGTGCCTCGCACTGAAGACCTTTTCTTTACACTGAGTTCCCCCCGAACAGGCGTGTTCTTTGAATGTTCATAAACGGCACGCAAACAGTATCCAAACAGTAAACGAACATTGTGTGAGGTCAAGTACTGTTTGTTTGCAAACGTTCCACAAACAGTTGCAAACAGCCAAACGTCATACGAGCAGTTGCAGACAGTGGTTAAACAGTTGTTTAAGGCTTGTGTCCAAACGTCTATTGGATGTTTGCTCATAAACAACGCATATACAGTTTAGCCACCCTCTCAAAGCACAATAAGACAAATAAATCGTTTTTTCTTAAAATATTTTATTTACAACCAATAATACATCCAGTATCTCCAATATACAATGACATAGTGGTAAACATCCAGGCACATGTTGAAAAGCTCGCCCTGCTGACAGTCCGATTATAAAAACTGTGTTTAACGAGTTAATTAGAAATTAAAACAATCAATCAACTATGTACATGGGGGCACGTCCTTATGCTCATTTGATAAACCTCTCAGTACTAACATTAGATTAAGGCTTGCTATCTTAACTTTGTTGACTACGCTTTCTTAAGCTAATTTAGAATACATAATTATATTTAGAATACTCCATGACAAAGCCAGGAGTTTACTTTATGTTCCTACCGTAACAACAACAAGAATAAGAATAATCCACGACGTAAACCGATATGTAAAATCCCCATTCCCCTACTATGATTTGAACTCACGACCTAGAGATCTCTAGCCTGACGTCTTACCGACTCAGCTAAATTGACAAGTCTTAGATATTAACGAAAATGTATCATGCACATACACATACGCATGGGCTTATTTCATTCTAATAAATAAATATAGAAAAAAAGATTTTGTATAACTTTTTAAAATTATATACACAATACAAAAGTTGCAGTAATCATCTTCAGTCAGAATAGAAGTAGGTGTAGAGTTTGACCCTGCAGCGGCCAGTCTTGTTTCTTATTAGGGTTATTATGTATTCAGATAACATTAAATTACATTTAACAGGCCATAGACCCAATACAATGTGTATATGTTTGTAACGTTATTTACACGCTTCCAAACAACAACCCAAACATGTTACAAACGTTATTTACACGTTTTCAAACAACCCAAACGTTATACAAACGATTCCAAACGTTACTTACACGTGTGCACACAGGTCAAACGTCAGAAAAACAGTAGATGAATGTTTGGCTGATGATTGCAAGCGGTTGTTTCTGTGTTGGAGGCAATCTCTCAGATGCTTATGATCAACACACATAAGGGACTCTCTCCAGTTTGGGGTCCACAGTGTGGATGGGGAATTTCAAAGACAAATGGAAAAGAGGCTTAGTGGGATTTTACAGTTGTACGAGTAGATGACATTCTTATAAGCGGCAGAAACGACCAAGACTATCTCGTAAATCAGGCAAGGGATTTGAAGGTGTTGGAAGAGAACAGGTTGAGGCTTCAGAGAAACAAATGTCATTTCCTAGGAGACAAGGTTAAATATTGGGGTTCTTGATAAGCAAACATGGAGTAGAGGCTCTGGCAGAGAAGGTTGAGGCCATTCGTGAAACACCAACCCTAACCGAAGTAATTGTTAGGCATGATTAGTTACTACCATAGGCATCTCCCGAATTTATCGACAGCCCCCAAGCCACTTCATAAATTAGTATGCAAGGACGTGACATGGATTTGGGAAGCAGAGCAGGAAAAGGCTTTTCGAAAAGCGAAAGAAATGCTGATGGATGCTAGGTTGCTGATCCATTATGATGCAAGATTTCCAATCAAAGTCAACTGTAACGCATCACCATACGGGTTGGGGGGGGGGGCAGTGTTGATGCATGTTATGCCAAATGGTTCAGAAAAAAACGATTGCTTATGCCTCACAAACGCTAACGGCTGCAGAGAAAAACTACAGCCACCTTGAGAAGGAGTCTCTGTCAATCATTCATTCAGTGCGTAAATTTCACCAGTATTTGTGGGGTCAAAGGTTTGTTATCACTACAGATCACAAACCACTCATATAATAGGATTGTTGGGACGCGGAAAACACATACCAAGTTTAGCAGCAGCACGTAGTCAGAGATAGAGTTTGATCTTATCAGCATACAACTGTAAGCTCGAATATAAATAAGGCCAGTTGAATGAAAATGCTGTTACCCTAGCAAAGAACGAAGAGGTTTCCCAAGCGAAAACACAGTATGGATGTTAGATTTCGAACGAGCCCTCATGACAGCCACAGAAGTAGCATAAAAGACAAAGGAAGACAGAAGTGGCTATAAGGGTGAATTGCTCAGCTACAAGAAGAAAAGAACAGAGTTTACAGTTGATAAGTTTTGCTATGGGGTTCTAAGGTAGTGAGTCCCTGAGGAATCAAGTCCTTACAGTATTACACATGGTTGCACATTGGAATGGCCTGTATAAAACTGTTGGCAAGAAGCTATGTCCACTGGTATGAGATTGCAGAAGACATTGAGCGATACGTGGGGCTCATGTGAAAAATGCCTAGTAAATAGCAACATCCAGCCAAAGCCCCTCCTCAGCCATGGGGAAAAAGTACAAAGCCTTGACAAAGGTTGCACCTGGACCGTGCTAGTTCAATAAAAAAACAAATGGTTCCTGATGGTGTATGACAGTCTCAGCAAGTGGATAGACGTTCACATAGTAAATTCAACAGGGAGAAACGATAGAAACGGATAGAATAGGATTTTTTGCAACAAATGGATTACCTGAGTTGTTTGTGGCAGGTTCTATTAGTAGCGAATTTGAGACATTTCCGAACCACAACGGAATAATGCATGTGACATCAGCACCTTACCATCTATCATCAAACGGCCCAGCAGAGAAAGGTTCAGATGATGAAAGCGGCGTTAGAGAAACTAGGAGGGGATAAGGGTTCACTTGAGACGAAGGTAAACCGATTAGTATTCTCATACAGATGCACTCCCCATAGTGTGACAGGAGAGTTACTAATGGAACGTCGTCTATGCAGTAGATTGTCTGTTCTCCGAGACCATGACAAAGAAATCTCAGAGAAGACAGGTTTCAAAGTTCGAGTGTTTGAGGTCGGTGTCATGGTAGCTGCAAGTGGATATAGCAACGACAGGTGGATGAAGGGAGTTATTGTCAGCAGAGTTAAGGAGGTGATATATTATGTGAGAACGCAGAATGGAAACACAATGAAGAGACATGTGGAACAGATACGAGTGACGCCTTATGTACAATGGGAACCCAATAACCTGTTAGAGAGTGGAGCTCCCTAGCGTCGAAGTAACTGGTTCGGAAGATGTTTTTGTAGAACATGAGCCAATTGACAAGGTAAGTCTGTCCGTAGAGCCCGAAGCGTAGACCACTCCATCCACTGATGTCTTTCCTAAGCCTGCCATTAGACGGTCCACAAACATCCGAAAGTCACCTGGTTGCTTCACAGATTATCAGTAATAATGGTCAGAGAACTTGTATAAATATGTACATAGTGAACGTTGACTTTTTACATATTAATGGTGAAGGTGTTTATTTGGAGCTCTTCTTTTAACGAAATTAGTTTTTTAGTGGAGCTGAAGCAGACCACATGCGACCAGAGGTGAACTGAATCCGGAGGAGGCATCTTGACCAGACTCACACAGGAAGCAGCAAAAGAGTATTAAACATTCCTATTTGTTTTATACATAACATAAGCTTTGTGTAGTAGGGCAGAGTGGGGCACGTTGGTCAACTTTTTAAATTTCTTTTACTGTCAGGTAACTGCTTTACTGACTAAGTCACAGGTTCTTCCACAGGGTGGCAGTATTACATCTTCCCAAATAGTGTTGTAGAAGGGGAAATTGAGATTTTTAAAAGTTTGTCAAAAGGTTCAATGTGCCCCACGGTGGGTGTATGTTGTACCATTACGTGGGGCACATTGGACCGGTGACAAAAAAAGAAACACCCTATGAATCTACTGGCAGTTGAATGCTGTTAAGTCAACAGGAAAATGCAGATTTGACTTTGCACGTTTGGTACCTCCAGCTGAGATGGGTGGAGGCAGGAACATGACAACATTCTCTTTGTCAATGTTATTGGTCATGCGTTGATATTTTCTAACCATTTTTACCCCCCTATAACTAGGTTTTCTAAAGACAGAAATAACATATAGTCCATGTATATCAAATGCTTTCAGCGACAACTATAGTAGCCTCACTTAGATGGCTGAATATAGATTAGCTTTACAAAGAAAATTCCATTGAGCAGGCTGTACCAACCTACCCCAAAACCTATGGTCCAACCTGCCCCACAGCAACATTCCCGCATCCCATGCAAAATACACATGGAATACAAAGTGTAAACATAAAGTAACGGCCAACTGTGCACAACTCATGTCAGATTAAGACATTATAAGTAGATAGTTTAGTTTCTCAGTACTTAAAGAGAAATTTCACCAGAAGTGAAAACTACAAAAGTTACTTTTGACACCTCAAATCACAAAACTCAACGTGGAGAACTTGTAGCTTCCTCAAGGCTGATGAAACGATTTTGTCAAAGAACTTGCCAAGGGAGGTTTCTCCAGAAGAGAGCTGGGGCCTACTGCTGCTGAGGTATCAACGGAATTATGAGTGGTCCAACGTACCCACAGGCCCAATGTGCCCCACTCCCCATCTACACTAAATGGGGAAATGAACAAAAAAGATCGTGTTGCACCAATCTTCCAAGTGTGGAAGGTCTTGAAAATCAGATTTGAAATCTTTTACCTAAGCTCGAACACCGGCTATTGGTGCTGATGGGAATTATACAGTGTTCTAATCCACCGAGCAGGCTTTGGAATGTAATTCAAATGTGATATTCAAGCGAGAACACCTGCTTCAATTATATGTCAATTCCATGCTTCAAGAATAAAATGTTCGAGATGCACCTACCATTCAATAAATTAAAAAGAAAATTAAATTGTAGTTAAATATTATTCTTCGCACATTTATTTGAAACCTTTCTAGAGCTTGAAATATCGCATCTGATTTATAAATATACTCGACGGAAATAAATACTTTTCCCCAAACGCATCTGTGCTGGCCGCAGTCACAATGATGGAACAGCAGTCATTTTATTGATCATGATTAACTTCTAGTAAACAACATTATCTTAGTAGATAACAAATATTTAGGACCAGCATATCGATAACATTTCAAAATTAGAATCTGAAAGTCTATAAAATGATATGAAATCTATAAAATATTTCAGTTTGTTCGTAAAGTTACGATAAAGTTGAACGAACTTGACGAATTTTGGGGTGTATCTAAAAGATGTTGAAAGTATATAGGGGAGACCAGGGCACAATGAGACAATAACATGTGTAACCCTTCTGAATCAGTAGAGGCTGGGATATTCTATCCCCTAATGGTATCATAGAATATGGTGTTCCATTTGTCATATATGAATCTATGAATGATTATGAAACACAAAACCTGGTAGGACTGGGAGCAATTTTTAAATAAGTGGTAGGACGTCTCAATGTGCCCCTGTATCGGGTTACAATGAGACAGCAGATGGGGCACATAGAGACAGCACACATGCCACATGGGAAAACCATAAACCAAGCAAAAGCTGATGCTCAGTCTACTCTGAAAATAGATGATACAGTAACAAATAGATTAACTGTGATATTTTATTCTAGCTAAAATTGTAAAAGTACACGTTTCAACTTTTTGAAATTATTTCAAAACTGAATGAATGTCTTTGCTTCCTCAGCCTATATAACACATGTGAAAACAACACTTGATAAAAGAAATGGATTCAATCCCATATCTACTAGTTCTATTAAACCAATATGAACAGTAGAAAGTTTTTTCAGGCGCAGAGTCATTTCAGTACATCGAGGTGTTACTAGCGCATTTCAATACCATCAAAAGCCACTTCAAACGAATAATGAGACAACTGTCTCTTGGTGCTGCTAAATAATGTATATCATGGTAAAATCATCCTCAGTGCCTCCTCACACACAGTTTCTATTTTCGGGACGGATGGCATCACAAACTTCCAGTTCATCTTTTGGTTAGGCTAGAGAAAGCTGATCTCATAATCCCCTGATGCATCTATGCTACTCAATACCTTTCCAATGTAGTAGTTTTTCTTGTCTTTTTTTCTGTCTTAAACTCAGTAAGGACATAATCACCCTCAGAGGCATCACCAAGAAATTGATGTGTTGGATTGAAGACCTGGAATTCCTCTTCAGGTTCATCGTCACTATCATCAAGGCTATAACACGAATTGAAATGTGGCTTTAATGGTTGTCAAGAATGAGTGATGTCTTATTGTACCGCACAACAGCTTTATACAAATATCATTGTTATATACCTTAATGTATGCAACAATAGTGATATCTTATCATGCCTTGGTACAGTAGCCTATAGCCCTAAATTGCAAATCAAGGGTTTTTACGCAGGTCTTGACCTGATTAACTGTACATTTTCAGTTTTCAGTCACATGGTGAAAGAAATGCTGTGTAATGGTACATATCCACACAAGATGGCAGTACTTTGTGTTTGTCTCACTGTATCCCATGTCTCATTGTGCCACAGTATCCCCTATTTCTTCTTACCTGGTTTCTTTAGAATTCATACATTATCTTTGATATATTGAGACTCTCGGTATAAATAAATCTGGATTTGAATAGAAGGTAAAAAAGAGTAATAATGAAACCACAATGTTAAATAGGTGAATTTGTTACTATAATTTAGTTGAAGTTTTGAAACCAACGAAAACGTCTGCCTACCTCACGTCAGGTTTTCTAATATCTAACAGTATTACTAAAATCTGTAATACGACGCTCCATTCATAAATTGAGAGTCAAAGCTCTGAGATTAGAGATGCTTAATCTTCAACAATTCACATTAGTTTAAATCCAGCAAAGTTTAAAATGACTATAGGATAAGTGATGCTCATTAATATTGGGGTTTCATTATTCCCGTACTTCTAAAATCCACAATAGTAAAAATAAAAGAAATTATTTACTTGCTCAGCAATGTAGGGCCATGCTTTTTAAAATAAATATTGCACCAATATGTTATGCTGGGAAGCGGTATAACTTGGTTTTGATTTGAAACTGAAGATTTATTGCTGGCAGGCGAAGTAAACTCGTTACCATATACCGATAACACTTCACGTTCGCAAATTCGAACTAGTATAACTATCAACTGTTGCCGAACAATAGGTTTTAATGAGATGATTGCGAATTTATAACGCATTTATGAATAATTAAACTATGTTGCAAAATATGTGCACATCGCTAGATAAAGAAAAAGTTTCTTTTCTGTGAATGTTGCTATTTACAAACACAATTCAATTAGCCATAAGTTTCTTGCTTTTATTTTGAACAATAAGCAACAATATCAAGTATACAAAGACATGTTAATAGGAATCTAGACCGGTGGTCCCCAACCACCGGGCTGCGGACTGGTACCGACCTGCAAAGCATGTGCTACCTGCTCGTGAGGAAACAATATCAATATTAGTCCGGGGGCCAGCAGGGGCTACCGTGCCCCCCCCCCATGATTCTACATTTAGGGTACCAAAATGTTCCTTAGGATGTCCTATTTCAGAAAGAAGATGTTCTCAAGAAAAACGTTGGGAAGAATTACCTCATTTGCATAAAACA
>VCCN01004787.1:838350-853300 GCA_006491835.1 Architeuthis dux
TATACATATCGTTAGAAAGAGGATTTTATCAGCTTCCCAACGAAGAGTTACAGCCCAAAACGTGAAGCTAAGTATTCAGATGGAAAATTCAAGTACACAGTCCAAATTCTATGGATTGTAGAATTAATTTCTGATTGTGGTATATACGTATATATATCGTTAGAATCGACATTATAACGCTGTATGTTCCCATTTGTATCTGATCGGTTTAAAAAGTTACAGCCCAAGGCGTGAAGCTAAGTATTCAGCATTTTACGATGAAAACTTCAAGTCCACAGTCCAAATCTATGGATTGTCAGCTAAGTTTTGTTTCATTTGAAGATTTTATATGTAACATTTTTGTTCCTCATATTAACGAATATTATATAATGACATCAGTTTCTTAATACTGAAGAAGTTAACAACGTTTTAGGTGGTAAACAGCACTGTAGAACTGAAGATGTAAGTTTATTGAAGGAAATGACAAGACATTCAGAAGCTAACATTAAAAAAATAGAGAAGAAAGGAAGAAAGAGATGGCGGAAAATAGAGAAGAAGATACAAGTTTATTGTACGAGGTGTGTCCAAAAAGAAACCGAATCAACCTATTTTTAATGGAAAAGTCTTATTGTGTAACTGGCGCCAGTACAGAGAGAAAAAGATAAAATAATAATCTATACCTCAACAAGTCTGGACGTGGAAAGGGAGCCAAGCCTCATCGTAGGGTGCTTCGTGATAAAAGGCGATGCCCTCAAAGGACAAGGCAGAGCCATGTACGAGTTTCGGGGTTAAACGCCCAGCCTTGTTTATTGCTAACGAGAATTTAAGTAGGTCCAAAAGTCTCCAGGGAGTTCCCGAGAAGGACATTCCAACTCCTAAGCTGATGGGATTCCATCAAGTCGGTAGGCCGACTCCCCTGGTGAATTTGTGGGTATATGAGTCTCACGAAAAGGGGACAAAGATTGATCGCACCGAAACATGGCGTCAGAAGACTTGACCTTAACCACCAGGGTTAATTGGAAAAATCACGTGTTTCTGCACACACGCATTTCTTTTCCCATATTAAGGACTCCAAAACAGACTCCAGCAGTCTCGCAAACCAACGTTCACAGCGGTGCACGCATTTCTTCTCCTCGGAAATCATGACATGAGTCCTAAGAAAAATTACAACCGACAAAGGGCGAATTACGGCAAATAGTGACTGAGTTTTTCACCTTCATCTTCAGCTCGAACTTCTATGCTCAAGTTCAATTCATCGTGAACTACGACATAGCCACAGTTATAAGCTTCATGAACTTATTCCTTCGTCGTGTATTTGTTGATCCACGCTATTCATGTTTACTTCGCTTGTATTTGTCGGGACAAGTATGGGTGTCGGACCGGTTTAGCGACAAGTGGGTCTGTGAGCTAAGGTTGTGGTCGGCGACACGTGGGTTTGTCGGCTGGCGTATAAATATGTACTGGCGATGATGCAAAATGGATGTACTGTATGAATGGAAGATGATGATGAGGAGGAGACTTTCTTTGTTCGAGTCAGGAAATGATGGAAAAGAGAAAGGGTAGACTTTCGTTAGCCCTAAAAAGAGCTGGACTGCATATAGTTTGGTAGAGACTTCGTCATTGGCCCTGAGAAGGGCCGTGTTTTCTTATTTATAGCTGGGTGAGACTTTGCATGTTTATATAGTTTGGCCGGTGTCGCCTGAAAAGACTGGAGTCCTTAAAAGGACTATTATTTTGCTGGAACACCAGTGGCTGTTTGGAAGGGCTGTGAGGATCGGGAACACCGGCTGCTGCCTGGAAGGTGGTGTGACGATCGCCTCTGTCCAGAAGTCGGGTCACGTGATGCAAACGGTGGGAGATGAGTGGCCGGTCAGCCGAGCGCTTGTTGAGGAAGAAAGGGGTAACGCCGCCATGTTGGCTTTTGGCGCGGAAATACAAATGTAGACACGAGGGGCCGTTGAAGAAGTAATAAACAAACAATGCAGATGGGTTATAAATGAAGAAAAAAAGGTCATGACGAAAATGAAATGTGTATGCAAAGTATACGGAGTAAAAATACAATCGTAGCGAAGGAGGAGAGAGAGAGAGACAGAGTTATGGGAAAGAGGAGGCTTTTGATCCGTAGTAGTAGGAGCAGTCACGAAGCGATCCGAATTAGCAAGGGCTGGCTTCGTCGTTTGAGGCGATGGACATGTCGTCAGCTTTCGCGCGACTGAGAGAATCAGGCTTGCATTCGGCGCATGTGACTAACTCACTACGGTAGTAGGCTGAGGGGTTTTGTCCCTAGAAGTCAGCGAAGAATTCGGTTGAGGCGAGGAAAAGGTGCGAGCACGCCGGGGTGATCGTTGGCTGAGACAACCAGCGACAAAGACAAAAACAGTCGTACGGAACGGGCCATTGAGCATTGAGAGAAAGAGCGAAGATTTTACGTGCTAACACGGACCGAAAGAGTGCAGTGGGGCGGTGAAATTAGGGGATTTACCCTGGCTATTTATGTCGGTCGACATCAGCAGCAGCAAAGTTGTGACGTCAACCGAAAAGTAGGTAGCCGTATCTTCGCATTTCATGTGGTTAGGCCATTTGGAACGTTAAGTACTTACACTACGTATGCTGTATATTGTTCTGTTTAAATCGTACTTCGCTTGTATTTGTCGTTTTGTGTTCGGATGCTACGTATGTTGTATATTGTTGGTTATTACTGTTTTAACTGCACTTGTGTATTTTGCCTAATTCGCGGCTTCATCGTTGTGTTGCGGTTTTCTACGTTCAAACGTTATGTATGTTGATTTATGATGTTTAACTGCACTTGTGTACTTTGCCTAATTCGCGGCTTCATCATCGTATTGCAGTTTTCACTTTGTACTGAGACTTCAGAGAATAAAGAGTGTTTATGCACATCAGTAAGAAGCGTTAATCCCTTTTCCTTCACGTTGACCGGGCTGCAGTTACATATTGACTTAAAAGTTTCGATACACATCAGTACCCAAGCAACTCTCGGGACACCCTTGTCATCCCGGGCCACGGTGCAATGTGCCCACCCCTTCTGGGTTGGGACATCATCACCGCGATCAAACAAAGCACGTCAAACATCCTCAACTGTGAAAATGATGTTGATCGTCTTTTTTGATTGGAAGGGCATCGATCATCCTAACTTTGTTCCACGTGATCAGACAATAAAGAGTTTTACTTTGATGGTACTGAGGGTCGTTTGAGAAATGCAGTGCGAAGGAAAAAAATAGTAATCAACGCAATAGTATTTTTATAGGCAATTGTTTCAACGGACATTGAACCATTTTCATGTGTCATTTTTGTGATTTCTAATGAGGAATAAATGTATTTTCATTTTTTTTTTAACAAATCAGATACGTAAAAACGTTTTTGGGTCGACTTTTAAAAGGAAATTGCAATTAAGCACATAAAAGTAATTAAAAAAAGAAGCCAATCGAAGCAATTATACATCATTTATACTAGTCTGGGGCGGGGGTTGGGGTGGCTCCCCGGCCTATAGTCAGTTGCTTCAACAGACACTGAACCATTGTATCGTGTTTTGGTTTGTATGACCAGAAAAGAAAAGAGGTAAATAAATTCTGCAAACATGGGCTTACATCATAAAATCTAACGTACCATCAATTCTATACGGTGGCCAAACGTTCGTTCGGTTTATTAAGTAAAAATAAAAGACATTTTTATCGTCATTAGCTTTATTGAACAACATATTTACCGTTATGTTCCACTATGTTCTCCCATCTTTCAGGCAAACCCACGACCCCTCCCCCGAACTTTCTTTTATCTTTCTCAACAAAGAACTGGTGCATTTTGCAGTCTTCTGGGGAATCTAATTTTTTTCATTAAAACAATTCTGTAAACACCGGAATAAATGGTAAATCGAAGTTGCAATATCTGGTGAATACGGCATAGGAGTGAAACATTTCCAGCTAAGCTATAACAATTTTTGTCTGGTCACCAAAGAAATATGTGGCTAGAGTTATCCTGATGGAATAGTATGTCCTTTCTGCTGTTAACTAATTCCGGACTCTTGTCATCAATTGCTGCTTTCAATTGGTCTAATTTTAAGCAGTACTTGTTTGAATTAATCGTTTGGTTCTCTGGAAGGAGTTCAATCCTATCATAAACACAGCATCACCTTCTTTGGATGAAAATTGGCCTTTGGTATGGTTAATGGTTGTTTATTTTGCTTGCCTAATGATCTTTTGTATTCCACGTTGTTGTAAAGTATCCACTTTCCATCGCCTGCCACAAAATCGTTACATTTATGAACAAGTTACAATTTGCGAATCACACATGGAAACACGGCCCAGTAGGTTTTTTCTTTAACTTAACTTATATAGAAGCCACACATCAGAGCGTCTAATAAATCGAGTGCAAATAATTTTCAATGCTTGATTTGGATATTTTAAGCATTTGGCTATCTCTCACGTCGTATGACGTTGATTATTCTCAGGTAATGACTTAATTTGATTGCTAACAACCTCAACCAGTCTACCACATCGTTCAGTAAGTAATCTCAAGCGGGAATCTTCGCAAACAACTTTTGACACGTCCGATCATTCACAGTACCTTCTCCATAAACTGCGCCAATCTTTTCTTTGCGTCGCATTTTTACCTTAAAATAAAAAATCATAATATATAAAAAATGTTGCTTACTTTCTTTCATCTTCAATGTTATAATTAATAAACAAAAATACGCCAATTTTTACAACACAATCAAAAGCGATCTTTAGTTAGTTAAAAATAACCGCTCCTAATGCCATATATTGACATAAACAGAACAAACTTTTTTAGGCTGCCCAATAAAAAAAACTTCCACTTTTTAAACGAATGATAAAATGAACCAAATAATTTGTTAATATTTTGAAAAAAATACTGCAGGTTTCTGAAAATAATATTTTTTTAACTTTAATGATTACCGATGAATGTGCTAAAAATAATTCAAATCTGTTTGAAAAAGTGAAAAAAGATTCCCCTCGATTTTGACCCTAAAGGAAGAAAAACAAAGATCCCTCCCGATTTCGACCACTAAAACGAAAAAAGATTTCCCCTTCGATATTGACCCCTAATAGTGAAAAAACAAGATCCCACTCAGTTTTAGCCCCTAAAAATGAACCCCCACCCGATGTTGGCCCCTAAAAGTGAGAAAAAAAAGTTACTCTTTGATTTTGACACCACCTAAAAGTGAAAAAAAGTTCCCACTTGATTTTGACCCCTAATATAAAACATAAAAGTTCCCTGTCGATTTTGTCACCTAAAATTTTTAAAAAATTTCCTCTCGATTTTTACCACTAAAAGTGAAAAATAAAAGTTCCCTCTCGATTTTGACGCCTAAAAATGAAAAATAAAAGTTCCCTCACGATTTTGAGCCCCTAAAGTGAAAAAAGTTCCTATTCGATTTTAACACTTAAAAGGTGAAAAAAAAAATCCCCCTCGATTTTGACCCCTAAAAGTGAAAAATAAAAGTTCCCTCCCGATTTTGACCCCTGCAGAACTTCCCTTTCTCGAATTTCCTGTTTTGGAAAAATGATCTATCAATGAAGTAAAGGGAAGTAACCGAAATGCTTGGAAGCCGTATTTTCATACGACAGACGGAAAGTAAGGGACCAGTTCAGCAGTATTCAGCATAGTGAATAGAACCCTCTCCGCCCCCGACCCCAAAAAATTTCGCTTTCTGGAAAAATGATTAACATGTAAGAAAAAAAATTAGTGTCATCAGAATATGAAGTCATGTAAAAAAAATCTTTCCAAGAATAAGTGTGGTCAGAATGAATGTTCCATTATGACAATTATGACATCACGGCGTTTTCACTCGCCGGGCACAAATTGAGGGTCTAGTTCAGCATAATAGTCATATAGTAAATAGAACCCCCACCTCTAAAACCTTTAATATGTTACAAATCACAAACTTTTTGTACTCTCTAATCCTGCATATTTTAAGGATACCTTGGATCATATCCTCTGGCTGCTATGCACCGTTTGGGTGGAGAAGAACATAATCACAAACCTTCACAAATATATATGCCCTGTAAAACTAAGGGACGATATTATTACAACTACCTTTACGTGTGTGTGTGTGTGTGTGTGTGTGTGTGTGTGTGTATATATACTATCAGGGTGGGGAAAATAATTATTTACACATGTAAAGGTAGTTGCAGCGGAAGAAATATTCTGATGCAGAAAAAAGAACAAATAATGGCATCTCTTAGTTTTACAGGGCATCTTTTTCTGTACCTGTGCAGTCCATTACGTGAATATCCAAGATGTTGTATTTTCCTTTTCTTTGAATTGTGGTGGTAAATTTTCCTTTGCAACTGGCCGTGCCTCCCGGACTTCTGAATATTCCTTTTACAGGTTTTAGAGGAGGCTCCTCTCGTAGCTTTTCATACCTTTGGGTGCTAATCACATTAATGTCTGCTCCTGTGTCTATTTTAAATCTGAATAACTTTTCATTTTTTTCCATTAGCTCTCCCAAAAAGTGTTCATTTCCTCCATCTATTCTCACTGCCCGTATTTTGTTAATTTTTTATTTGCCCGCTACGGCGAAATGGTTTAGTTTATTACATTTTCTGCAAGCTTTTCCGTTCGCCGGACAGTTGTTGAGTTCATGCTTTCTGTTACAATCGACCACATCTACGGTTTCCATATTTCCGAGAATGAATTGTTTCTATTTCTTTTCCAGTCGACATCTGGAGTCTTTTCCAATTTGCTTTTAATTTGTCGACCGTTTTACCCTGGATTTCTTCCATCTGGGATTTTACGTGCTCGCTGCTCCTCGCCATCTCCGTCGCCTTTTCTAACTTCATATCAGGAATTAATTGCAATCTTTCCGATAACTCCTTATTCTGCAGACCAGTTACCAAACGATCTCTGATTTGGTCGTTTTTTCTTGGGAAATCGCAATGTTATGCCAGCTCATACAGTGCACGTATGAATGTTTCAATCAGTTCACCTGGGAACTCTTAAGTAGAATTTCGCTCTCTCCTGAATTATGTTTCTTTTTGGCATGAAATATTAATTAAATTTCTCCAAAACGTTTCCGTCCTTTCTTCTTGTGAAGGAGAATGAAAACATTTTCGGATTCAGTACCCATACAGTGTAATCCCATGTTGATCTGTGTTTGGTCGTTTTCGTCACACAATTTCGACGCTTGCCGAAATCTCCGGAAACGTTGTGACCATCTTTGCCAATTTCCTGCGTTCATAAAATCAAATGGTTCCGGTGTGTGTAATTTAAACATTTTTCTTATAGTGACCGGTAGAAATTATTTTTTGTGTCACTATGTTTCAGGTTCTTATACTGTTTCAGGATTCCATTTTGGACACCATGTTTCATTTTGGTTCAGTGATGAAAAGTAAAGTTGGGTTCTGGAACCACGGTTGAATTTGGCGCCAATAGGCAAAATCAAGAGCTGAGAGCAATACGTGTTAACAGTACTATTAGAAATATTATTTGTCTCCCATTTGAGGAATGGTTCTCTCTTCCAAACTACCAAGTACTTTTGCAGAATGCCCAGGTACCTAATGTATTGTTTCAAATTTTAATAATTTTTTATATTTTGCAAAAAAGCGGTAGGGATCACTGCTCAACAAGTGAAAGCACAATGTTTTTTGTTATTTTTTGGTTGGAGGTAAGTTCGATCTTTTTAAAGTTCTATTTTTTTATCGTGGAAATAACTTCTTTCATTTAGACTTTGGACAGCAAAGCATTGATGTTCGACTGACGTTGAGTGAAATTAGTCAACCCCACACTGATAATTTCTCGTTAAATTATTTATATGATTTTTCTGTGTAGAGAGCTCTTTCAATTTATACTTTTGGGTATCAAACCATTTGTTACAAGGTGATATTCGACTGACGTTAAATGAAACTGCAATCTCGCGGGCGATTTTCCTGTTTAAATAATTCAACGTATATATTTTCTCTGTAGAATACAGTTCAATTATACTTTTGAATGTTCGAAAAAATGATGTTCGATCGACGTTGATTGAAGAAAGTATCTACAAGGAATTGCCTTTCTTTTAAAATAATAATGTCTTTTTTTTATCCCTACGTGAAAGCACTGTATTTTTTGTAAATGTCTAATATTTTTCCGCCTGGCGCAAGTAGTTTTCTTAACTTCCCTAAAATAGTAATGGTTTTGTAATGACTAAGAAATACGGGTTTATTTTCCGCTACTCCTTTAAAATCTCTTTGTAGCAACAAAGAATATTACTATCTTCATTTCAATGTATTCCCGACTGCGGAAAATTAGGTAAAGGGAAGAAGTTAAAAGCATTATCCCTTCTCCCACCTATCTAAGTGTAGCTATGAAGAATATAGTAGCCGTGGTCATTCACCAACATTTCATTCAATCGTAGATATGATAATTAGAGGAAATTTTATTAGTTTTCAATTATTTTAATTTCAATAGATTTTTAAAATGATACATTTTATTTTCAAATTAAAAACTTTTAAAATGATAAATAAAAAAAATAATAAATTATCAGGAGATTTTCAAGAACTGAAAAAAATTCCAAAAGAATATCGGTGTTTCTATACTTAATTCTAATTCATCATTCAAAAGTGAAAGTTTAAAAAGCGTTTAAAATTGCAATATACCATTATTAAAAAATTTAAAAAACATTTAATTCTGCTAATCACTAAAAAAAAGTTGAGTTCATTTGGTAATTATGAGCAATGCTCCTCAAACTCGATAGCATCTAGATTTGAAAATCTAAGAACAGTTTCATAAATTCTATCATCTCTATACTTTTTAGTTTCTGAGGTGGTTCATGCCCAGCTGGTAACCTTTGATAGGATGCATCTCTGCCTTTCTGAACTTTACGTAGGCCATCTCTTAATTTACATATGGTGGGATGTTACATCACATATGTAGTGCGTTGCTTGTTGGGCAAAAGAGCATACAATATTTGGTGAACTCCGTTTCCCCCCCTCCCTAAATTCCCATAGATCTGAGAAAAGAGGGTGCGAACAATACTGAAGATGCCATCGGCAAACCACATCAGATGTTACTAAGTGTTGGAGCCAGCTCAGTCTTCCGAAAATTAATATCCGGTCAGGGCCTAGTTGTTATGCCACTACTGATTGAGGGACGTATATTCTGTAGCATTCTGGCAGAAATAGTTGTTGTAAATTAGTTGGATTGGTGGGTTCTGGGGACGTTCATCACTAAATTACGCTTTCTACGTATTATTTTCCTCAAACAGAAATAATAGGAATGACGGCAAGACTAGCTTGGGATATGTCTGTAAAACATTAACTACAATCGAGGACTCAAGAATCCATAATGCGCAAAACTTTCTTTACCACGTTTCGTTAATAAAGGGTATAACAAAATACTTTGCCCCCCACCCCCGACTGAGTAACAACAGAATTAATACGATAAATCACCTCAATTTCGCTTTAATAAAGCGCCATGTAACCACCAGCATTGTTTTTCAGAAGATCAAATCGAGTTTTGAATGAGCGCACCAACTTGACAAACAGTTCTGCCTGAATTTCCTTTTCTCGAGTCAGTGAAATTTCCTTCATTATAAGAATTAATTGTTTAAAGACTCGTCCAAGTTGTTTTATAATTGTTTTTAAAATAAATCGTCGGCTTCACGACCATTCAATTGAATTTGCGGCTCTTTTGGAAGTGTTCGTTCCTTTTGAATGAAACATTGAAAAAAGGCGCCAAATTGTCTGTGATGTCACCCAGAGGAGAATTTGACAAGATAAATCGCAAATTTTGTAAATTTAGAGTATTCTGGTATCCATTTTGTATTTTTCAGGTCTCAGAACTTGCTAGAGCTATGAACACGTGACTTGTGTATTTTCATTATAGTCAATCGGTGGTCCCCAGAGAGTATTTCAGAAGACACTTGGCGCGAATATTTAGTCTGAGAAATAATTTTCCGCCAAGAAGACGTGAAAATACGTCTAAGTAATTCGGAGATATTTCGTATCGACAAGAGAAAGACCTTCCTTGTTTTTACAACCTGCTAATATGTTACCTTATGTGGGACCTTTCTCTTTTCTTCTCTCTATAACTGATTTTGAAGAGGTTACACTGTTTTCCGACAGCTCCTGAAACATTCGTTTATTTCTGAACTTTAACTGTTAATGGTCGGACTAAATTTGTTACCTGAACAGCTTGATGTTTCTTCCCAACTACATATGCAAAGAAGATTGGAATCACGTGTTACCTGGCATCTTAGCCGCTTAAATGGAAATGTTTATGCAACTTGCTTCAGACGAGACACACGGAGATTTTTGTGTAAATTGCCTTCGATTAAATATGTGTGAGGCCTAACAACGTTATTCTTTGTCGAATTCAGTAAAAGTTTCTTTATAATTATGTTCCTCTGCAATTCTTTGTACACATGCGAAAAGTCGTATGTTCTGCATGTTCGAACAAACCTGTCTGACACATCAAACATCTCCGTCGGAAGTTTCACAGAAATTGGATTTTTCAAGTCAGGCATTGCTTTGAAATTTGTTATCACTTCTGCAAACAATGAGTGTGACCCCCCGAACGCGGCGCACGCCACTTGAATTTCATCTCGAGTCAACACCATCTCCAGTCAGACAGATTCGAGCTACGCGACGGTTCAATCATTTTGTAAACATATTTTCGGATTTAGGAAACTCCAAATCGAACGAAGTTTGATGAAACTCAGCTATGTAGAAGTTACCACTTTATAGGTTTTGGTAACAGGTGTTCTGTATTAGAATGGATTATTTAATAATAAACAGTATTTCTTGCTGTAGCCTAGTATAGAAAGCAAGGAGCCATGAACGGAGAAATCTAGGTCCGCACGTGGATGTCACGTGATGTGAATGGAGGTCTCCGATTGGTTGGAAGTGTTATTCGTAGGGAGAGATACAAAGGAGAGAATTAGTTAATTTGGCTATCCCTAAAAGGTGAGAATGGAAATGGAGGACACATAGTCGCTAGCACTGAAATAGAGAGAAATAGAATTCAGAAGAGAGATCTACTTATTTTGCGCTACTTAGTAAGAAAACATGGGTCTTAACGAGTGTAAATTGTCGTTGTTAACTGTCGACGGAGCTAGACTGAAATGCTTTGTTTTCAATAACGTTTGATTATTAGGGGATAAGGCTGTATTATTGAAAACGGGGAATCAGAATTAGGTACAGTTTACTGTGGCGAGGATATAGCACACAAATACTTAGGACAAAAAAGGGTCGCTACGCTAGTCGCCATGTAGGGTGTTTTATGGTGTTTAGCTACTTGATTATAGAACCTAGCGGTTCTATTGTTAGCCCTTAGAATTCTGATCGTGCGACCAGATTATCACCGTGAAGTGAGAGACATAAGTTAGTAGGCCAAGAGGTAGTTAAGCTGTGGAAAGGGACACATGCCGGAGATGGCATGCAGGCTTCACCAACCGGTGTCAATCGAATAAACCGATGTCAACCGAAAAGTGAGCATCGGGCGACTGAAAGTCGCCGTATTTATGGGAAGAGCTAGAAGGAAGTGACGTCAGCAGAAGATAAAGGGCTTACTATAGTTTGGTATTTTATTCATCTGAATATTTAGATCCGTAGATGCGTATTAATTCTAGCTAAATGAAAATGAGTTATAACAGGTAAATGGGACAACTCGGGGAAACACGACAAAGTATTTTGTTACACCCCTTCCACGGCCATCATATGGATAAAACGATAGGATTTAGCTGAAAAAATATAAAAAGGTGGCAGGTACACTCAATTGACACTATGTCAGACTTGTAAAAAATTAACTAATCAGGATAGGGAGAATTTTGAAATGTGGAAATGGATACCAGAGTATTTTTTAAATAGAAATGTATTACTTTTTAAAAAATATAAAATTAAATAAATAAAAATATTACTTATTTAATTAAAAATACCTCACAACACAAATTTCATTTCTTGCTTTTTAAAAACTTTATCGGGTACGTTTTTTAATCTGAAAGTAAAAAAAAGGTATCGTATTTACTCGTGTATAATGCGAGAAATTTAATATAAAAAAACAGGGTCAAAATTGGGGGTTAGTATTATACTAGAGTGTAAAAAAATGATAACTTTTTAAAACGGATATATAGTAATTTTGTTCCATTAAAACTGTCAATACAGACAGATTTACAAATAAAAAATGTTCTTAGCGCCATAACGCGAGACGCCAAAATAGTTTTGTAAAACGGTTGGTAATAAAAGTGGGTGTTTTACAAGTGTATTAAAAAAGAAAAATATTATTATTACTACTACTACTACTACTACTACTACAATAATAATAATAATACTACTACTACATTTTTTAAAAAGCATGAAGAAACCAGCTATAACCATTTCTGCTAGGGTAGGAAGGAAGGCAAAATATTCCCCAGGCCAAAATCCTAAAAGGCCATCTTAGTCCCTTAAATTACCAACGCAATCAGCCTGCGACAAATCTGAGCTAACACGAGAGACCAACAATAGTTTACTTAATTCTCATCTGCAAAACTAAAGAAATTTGCAGATGAGAATTAAGTAAACTCAAGGATTAAACAAAGCTTTGAAAAGTAGGTTCTAGTGGTACACTAGAGCCTACTTTAAAAGATTTTGCAGATGAATATATTCGATTTTCCCCTGTACTAAACTATTCCCTTGATAAATTTACACTAAACTTTTCTAGTTACTACATGTAAACAAACAAACAAACAAAAACAAAATTTAAAAAAAAAGTTTGCTGAAGTAAACTCAGTGTGGTGTCACAACAAAACACCCCTTGCCAGACTGGTTAAAATGGAAACATCAAAACTATTAATGCAACTAAGAGAAACTTCTTCCCGCATCGGCCGTTGCGCGGTTTACCAAGGGTCGCGTCACCCAGGGAGAAACCAGTCTGTAGACGAAAAATATGCAACTGGTACTGATCCTCCAAATACTGAGAATGGACACCAACAACGGGTGACTCCACATGATGGTCCACCTCAGTCACCACCTGCTAATAGCCAAAAGAAAGAGAAAAAATGTAAAATGGCCTGGGGAGGATTACAAGGAAGTTATGCGATAATACTACCATGCTGTACACAAACCATCAAAGTACAGTGTCACTAATAGACTAACATATAGAACATGGAGAAAAGATTCCCCGAACATCAGAAAAAATATAGATGCTAACAAACTAGCAAATGTAAAAAAGAAACATTATCAAAGAAATACGGTTGATCGAGGCAGAGTTGCTAGGTATTTAGCGTTTTACAGGGAAATTCTAACTTTATAGTCCACATTCTATGGATTGTGGATATAATTTCCGATGTAGATATATACATATTTATATACCATTATATATCATTAAAAAGGGTATGTTCACAATTTGTATCTGTTGGGCTTAAGAGGTCACAGCCTAAAAAGTGAAGCAATGTATTCAGCATCTTACGAGAAGGTTTCGAGTACACAGTCCAAAGTTTATGGTTGTGGAGGTATACACACATATATATATATATATATACCATTAGAAAGGGAATTTCCTGAGCCTCCCAACGGTATATCCTGCCAATTTGTAACTTTTGGGCTTAAAAAGCCGAAAACGTGAACTGTGTACTTGAGGTTTTCTCGTAAAATGCTGAATACTAACTTCACGGAGTCAGGGAGTTCTGGAATAAAATATGGGGAAATGAAAAGAATTATGACAGGGACGCATAATGGATTAAAAACACCGAACACAAATACAGCGAGATGGAGGAGCAGGAATGGGCCAACATAAATGTTGAGGAAGTACAACAAGGCCTCAGAAAATGGAAATTCCCAGGCTAAATGCTTTCCCATCTATGCACAAACCATTAGCAGATCTGTTCTCTAATGCCATCAATAACCCACAACAAAACCCAGAATGGCTAACACAAGGCATTTCGTATCTACTCCCAAAAACCGATGACACTGCCAAATTACCGACCAATCACATGTCTACCCACGACCTACAAGATACTAACATCGATCTTAACTGAAAAAGCGTATCAATTCCTTGAAACTAATAACATACTTCCTGAAGAGCAAAAAGGATGCAGAAGAGGCTCTTACGGCTGCAAAGATCAGTTGTTGATCAACAAGATGATACTGGAAAAACTGCTGTACAAAAAATAACAACCTAAGCTCTGCATGGATAGACTACAAAAAAGCTTTCGATAGTGTCTCGCATGACTGGATCATAAAGTCACTAGAAGTACTGAAAATCGCTCCCTCTTTTATTCACTTTCTAGAAGTTAGCATGAAAAAATGGAATACTACCTTAATCCTCAAACATCTTAATGGTGAAAGTAGATGCGATAACCTGCAGATCAACAGTGGAATATTCCAAGGAGACTCTCTCTCACCCCTATTGTTCTGCATAGCATTAATACCTCTCTCAAACGAGCTAAATAGCGTAGTGTATGGACATTAATGGACTATTAATCACTTGTTCTACATGGATGATCTGAAACTGTTTGCCAAAAATAATAATGAACTAGAAGGTATGTTCGCAACAGTAAAACAAACTTAGTGACGATATCACCATGGAATTTTGCCTAGATAAATGTGCTAAGGCAACATTAGAAAGAAAAATTAGAAAGGAGTGTATTAGACGAGTAAGGGCAATAAACAAAACTGAGCTAAACGCAAAAAATAAGTTTGAAGGTACATTCTGTAATTAAAGAGAGCCAAAAATACAAACGAGATCTGCACCAGGGTGAAACATGTAGCGGATCACCAACAAAGGATGTAGAAAACCTCAACCAAAAGGCAAAAACTAAAGGCCTAACCAACCAAATGGCAGGAAAAACCCTTACATGGACGATACCCATCAGTGGTTGCGGAGCTCTGTGCTGAAACCAGAAACAGAAGGGTTTATCCTAGCTGCTCAAGACCAAAGCCTGCCAACAAGATTCTACCAGGCACATATTTTAATGAACGGGGCAGATCCAAAATGCCGTTTCTGTGCACACGCTCAGGGGACTATTGATCACCTAGTATCT
>VCCN01004787.1:854782-866135 GCA_006491835.1 Architeuthis dux
ACACATGCTTACATTTGCATACACTCACTCACCTATGCATACGCCTGCATATACAGATATTACATTCAACTTATTGACTCTTTCGTTCCAGTCAAACCGAACATTTTCTTAATGCAAGAAGCATTATTTTTCCCAAACATTATTCATTCATACAATCGTTCATTGTTATTGTTCTTGAATAAATTATATAAGTTATATACATTTGTCTATTCATTTATTTCATTGCACTTTGAACAAGAATGCACACTTCTGATAACGTATTCATTTTTCCGTTCGTCTCCGGTCCCTACCTACAAGACCCCGGCTTTTTAATTATAATTGTAGACAGATATTCGTCTACGGTATGGTAACCCTACACACATCGGTCCCCTGCACACTCAACAAATCCAATAAATGGAAATCTCCGGGAAGATACACAATTCCAAATTTCTGCCTCCATTTCCTAACCAATGCACCAAGACGTAGCGAACTCACTATCAGACAATATACGAAATTCAGATGAAACACCTCCCTTGTTAACAGACGAGGGTAACATTCATACTACCAAAACAAACGAAACAAAAAAAAAACAAGAATTAAAGGCCTATCAATTTCTTAACAACAACATATAAGATATTAACAGGTATCTTAACAGAAAGAATCCATTCCTTTCTTGACCAAAATAACATTCTCCTTCTAGAGCAAAAAGAGTGCAAAAAAGAACTCTTACGGCTGGCTGCAAAGACCAACTCCTCATAAATAGAATGATCCTAGAGAATTGCAGCTCGAAACACCGTAATCTTATCACCGCCTGGATAGACTATCGCAAGGTATTTGATAGCGTCCCCCATATTAAAATCTCTCGAACTCTACAAAATATCACCTATAATTAAGAACTTTCTCCAACAAAGCATGGCACAATGGGATACATCTTTTCTCTCCCATTCTAATGGTGTAAGTGTCTCTGAAAACATAAAAAATAGACTGTGGAATTTTCCAAGGTGACTCTCTCCCCACTCTTTTGTTTTGCTTGTCTCTGATACCTATTTCACAAGGGTTCAACAATACCAGATACGGGTACAAAATTTATGACAAGACCATTGCCCACCTCTTTTATATGGCTGACTTGAAGCTCTACGGTAAGAATGATAAATACCTGGAAAGTCTATTGAAGACTGTTAAGAAATTCAGTGACAATATTGGAATGGAATTCGGACTTGATAAATGTACGAAAACTACTTTTGAAAGGAGAAAGTTAACCATCCAACAATTTAGATGTAAATACTAATATCAAGGAATTAGATTAAGAAGAAACCTAAATGAAGGTAAAGGCATACAGCACAATAGCATGAAAGAGAAAACAAGAAAATAGTATTATAGAAGAATAAGGCTAATAATAAGAAGAACTAAACTCGCAAAATAGAATACTAGCCGTTCCAGTACAATATAGTTTCAATATCATCAACTGGAAATTACCGGACATCCAACGAATGGACATAAAAACGTGAAAATTGTTAACAGCAAATAAAATGCACCATCCGAAGGCAGATGTAAATAGATTTTACCTGCCAAGAAAGGAGGGTGTAGATACATCATTCAACTGGAACTGTCATATATGACAACCACCATCGGACTTCAAACCTACACCCAAGCTACCAACGACTGTATGATAGAACTAGTGAGAAAACACGAAAGTAGCAAAAAGCTGCACTCAATTACAAAGAAAGCAAATAAATACAAGAGAAAACTTAACCTTGGGGATGAAAATGAAACAGTGGCCGACTCACCTAAAGCCGCCAAGAGAGTAAAGAACAAAGCCAAACAGGAAGGAATAAAGACACTACGTAAGAACTGGCAAGAGAAACCACTTCACGGCTAATATCCCCTTAGCACCAAAGGAACTGATGTAGATCAGAATAAAACCCCTCAGTGGTTGCGAAGCTCGGGATTGAAGTTCAAAACGGATGGTTTCATAATGTTATGATTTATGTTTCCGGACACCTGGGGCGGAAATGTGGGTGGACCCAGTCACCTCAGGAAATAGGTGTATTGTCTAAATATTGTCAGTGTTCAAAACAGGAAATGGGAACCGGTGATTGACACCGTGTGACACCACGTAAGCATTGGGGAGACCTATAAAACAGAAGACTGCCATCCCTGGGAGCGGACAGAAATCTCGACACTCAAAGAAGATGCATACATCAGCGGAACCGTTAAGGCCCGAGACCGCTGTCCCTGTTGGGGGACAGACTGGCGGTTCTCCTTATCATCTCTCTCCCACTCTTCACTCTCCGGCCGACAAAGATGTATGTTGTGTAATAAAAGAATGTCCAGATATTTTTACAAGCAAGTCTTCGAGTTTCCTTTCTATCCAAGTCCAGGACATTCAGCCGCTATGCAACAATAATGGCAGCCCAGGATCAAAGCCTAAAAACACGAAACTACCAGGATAACGTACTAAAAAATGGATGTGATGATAAGATCGAAACAATTGACCACATAGTAACAGGATGTTCCATCCTTGCAGCAAATGAATACAAGATGAGACACAATAGAATTGAACAGTACCTAAACTGGATCATCTGCAAACACTACAACGTCCATATGCTAAGAACTGGTACGAACCAGTCACAGAATCAAAAGATTTAACTATATTATGGGGCTTTACTATACATAACGATAGAACAATTAACGCGAAAAAGCCAGACATTACAGTGAAAGATTTTAAAGAAAGAAAGTGTCTAATAGATATGATTGTCCCAGCTGATAAAAATATTGCTCCCAAAGAATTCGAAAAACTTGCAAAATATAAAGATCTTAAAATGGAAATTAGTAGAATGTGGCAACTAAAGACCAAGATAATACCTGTAGTTGTTGGAGCCTTTGGATTACTCAAAAAGGAATCAGTGACAACATACCTGGAAAGCCTAGTATATTTGAAATACAGAAAATATTTCTTAGTCCCACTGCGTACATCATTAGAGATATTTTGTCAATGTCAGTGAATGTACTACACCTAGCATACATCATTGTATGTATATGTAGATGTATGTTTATGAAAGTGTTGTATCTTCTGTATATGCTTTTTTCTGTCATAATTTACATAACAGGGTGGCCAGCCTTAGGTCTCACCCGGATGGTGACTTTCATAAACCGAAATCAAGGCAAACATGATAAATCATAATAATAATAACGTCCAATGTAGAAGTAAAGAAGTTAATGTCGAGCCGGAGATATCCAGATCTCCACGTGCTGATGCCACGTGGGTAAGGATACTTCCGTTTCGTGCACTTAGTCGTGAGGTCATGACGGGAGTCGAACAAAATGCCGGAAACGTCATCTTTGAATCTCGCGAGCAAAGTACCCGCGAAGTTGGCCATTTTTTAATCTGACGAGCGCACATGGCAAAATAATCATACCAAAGAAAATCCAATCTTATAGAAAAATAATAAAGACAAATTCAGACATACATTAAAGCATAGATTTTATAAGAAACAAATAATGATACGAAAATGGGTACATACATTTTACGCTGAAGGAAAAGACATAAAACGTTTAGTACGATCGATCTAGACCGGCGAATAATTACGTGGTTAGCCCTACAGAATGAGAATGGAAATAGAAGAGAAAATATAACAAGGCAAGGGTCATTCTGTCACGTGTCACCTTACGATAGATGAAAGTGTTTGTTTTAATACGATTTTAGTGATTCATGAACCAAGTTGCTGCTATTAAACGGGTGAATCAATTAGACAGGGTAAAAATCCTAACCATCTGAGCAACTGCATAACCTAATTTTCTAAAGCTGAAATTGGTTCTATGGGTCATGAGGATCAATTTAATCCCAGACAACAATTCTAAAAATTACCAGAAGTCACATGATTGATGACATCATCAAAAGGGCCTAAATTTTCTTTAAAATGTTGATATCTTCGAACATACAATCAGATGCAAATTGCATATCTAGATAGAGCGAAGCAAGATATCAAATGACAATATTTTGAGAAATTACCTGAAGTCACATGATTGATGACGTAACTATCTACCAACGAGACGCGTGTCAGCTTCTTCATGGTTGCCTTTTTTGTTACTGAATATCTCCAACCGTAATTATGTATGGATGATGTAGTAAGCTTATACCTTCCCATGTTTCAAGGTACTTGGCAATGAGTCGTATGAGCTCTTTCCCGTTTTCTCCGCTATTCAGAACAAGTCTTGCCATTTGCCTCCTTGCTGGTTAAATCCGTCAATGATTCTTTATGCTGTCCCTTTTGTATGCGTCATTGATGAGCCCTGCCTGGGTTGCCTCTGACTCTTTAGGTGGAGTAACGAACTGTATCAAACTCTTCAACCATTCCCGGTAAGTTCTCTTTGTCGCATGAAAAGAAATGCAGCCAGATCATTGATGAACTATGAGCAGTCTTTTAGTGTCTCTTCACAAATTGAGTCAGATTCGGCGATCAGATAATCTCTCAGCGATGCCTTGTCAAATTGTATGGGGGATGCATCAATTGTGGCTAAAACTAACGGCACTGTTGTTATTGGGTATTGAAATACCTCTTCTCAGCTGACAGATTTGCAATGATCTGACCAAATGCTTGGCGGTCTTCTTGTAGAAAAGATACAGATTTTTGTGTTTTTTCTTCTTTTCGAGGCCATTATTCAGCTTCATCCTCTCGATTGGCTCAAAAAATCCTTTGTCGTTGCCTTTGAGACTTTCGCTGACAAAGGTCTTAAACAACGCCATTTGCCTTCTTGCAGAATATGCTGGTCAAATCCGTCAATCCTTACTCTTGCTCCTGATTCTCTCTTTCTTTTCTTGTGCGGGCCTTTATGTTGTCCCTTTCTTAGAGCAACGAGCAAAGACAGCAATTCTGGTGCTCTATTGGTATGACAAACTGTTATTTTTGCGACCTTGAACCGGACAAGGCCATCACAGCATTCTAAATGGACTCTCATGCATCTATAGTAGTAACGTCCTTCAAAGGCCTGATCAGCTGACCCCGAGGCTATCAAAACTGGGCCAATGCACCTATGCAACTATGCCGTTTGAATAGCAGTTTTGTCTGATACGCAGTTGATGAAATCCGCCCATTAGCAAGATTAGGTTTTGGTACAGATTTTTATTCTTCCAGAGCATATGAAACAGTTTTGAATCATGATTGTATCGTGGGTGGTGCCTGCACCTGTCATTGTTTCTTGTCTTCCATCGTTATTGTCTAGAGTACTATGCATACAAACTTCATTGCGCATGTTTAAGAAAAGCAGCTGCCACGAAGAAACCATTCTTGACCATGCCATGTTTTGCATTCTGTCTTGATAAGAAATATGCGTGATTGCATTTGTGCAGCATATTTGCAACTTCCTTGCTGCCGGTCATTCTATGAATGACAAGCCTCATAACTGCTTACTTTGGATTATGCTCTCTTGTGATAAGGCTTCCCCAAGCTCTTGCTAGAGACGAAATCTTTATAACTTTAATGTGAGAATTTGTTGTAGCATAACCATATTAATCATTCTCATCAAAACTATACATGGCATTGTAGAGACTATGTAGTGGCCCAACAGTCCAGCATTTCTAACAGTTCGTTCGGATTTTTTTCCATGTGATCAAAGAGAACTTACAGGGAATGGTTGAGGAGTTTGCTACAGCACATACGACTCATTGTCAAGTACATTGAAACATCGGAAGGTATAAGCTTACTGCACGTCATCTATACATACTTACGGCTGGAGATATTCGGTAACGAAAAGGGCAATTTCATTTGCTGACACACGTCTTGTTGTCCATGCATCGTTGGTAGATAGTGACATCAACAATCATGTGACGAGGTGATTTCTCAAAATGTTGTCATTTGATAGATCTTGCTTCGCCCTATCTAGATATGCAATTTGCATCTGATTGTGGCCTCTATGTCTGAAGATATCAACATTTTAAAGAAAATTTAGGCCCTTTTGATGACGTCATCAACCATGTAACTTCTGGTAATTATTAGAATTATTTAAATTGATCCTCATGACCTATAGAAACAATTTCAGCTTAAAGAAAATTAGGTTAGGCAGTTGCTTGTACTCGATCATTAACTCTAATTTTTAATCAATGCCCTGGAAAGAAAATCAAGGTAAATGCAAGCGAAAAATTAAATACAACGAAAGTTATACCTAATTTTAATAAGTAATCTTTAAAAACTTGGCTGGTCAGAAGATACAGTTATAAATAACAAAGCAGATCAGTTAGTATTAATCAATATTCGCAATTCGACAATAGCAGATCATCTGTTCTCAAATGTTCTGAAACGTTAAAGAATTCATATACTATTAAGTAATAGTATATGAATTCTTTAACGTTTGGATATATTCTTATAAAGTATTTCTTAAAAATTAATCTTTTCTCCTTTAGAAAATATTACGATAGGACCGATATGAACAGATACAGATTGCAATTGGGAGGGGAGTAAGGAGATGGTCAATTTTTGCCATTTTACAGCTTTATAGTTTTCTTATGACAAAGAAAATCTAAACAATGAAATTTAAATTGTCATAATTTCAGAAACACTGACTAATTTAAAACACATTATATTGTAGCAATCATTGCTAATTCTGCTTCTTAACGAGACCAAATTCATGGTGATACAATATAAAAAAAGCACCATTCAACGAAATTAAGAGGTGCGGTAAGGAATAAGAAAAAATAGGATCGTCTCATGAGAGCAAGGCTTAGCTTATGCGACAGCCATCAAAGCATGTGCTTCTTTACTATAGTAAACTTGTGGTGAGAGGTGTGAGGAAACCCTCGGGGAAATCATGGAATGCGCAGGCAGCTGGCAGACCTAACTATATCTCTGATATTGAAGTTAAGATCTCGATTATTTGGCTGAGAAGAGCCTATGGATGTAACTTAGAATGTAATCGACTGATTTCTATGTATCAGTATTCCGATGCAACTAAAGAGTTAATGTTATTACTTTGGATGTCGTAACAATAACATCGATCAGGATTTGGGGCCGGGTGCGTCTAATTGGAAATATTTATGAGCTCATTTTGGGGTGATTTTTTGCATAAAGAATTCATTACTTAGGTCTTCTTCTCCCCTTAATGGTTCAACGCATATATTATCCACCGGCATCTACCGCTCCAATAGCATGTTGTTAATATATATATTTTTAAAAGAGCCTTTAGAAGTCGCTGCAATGTCCAGCTAGTATCGTAACAGGAATTTATGATGCATTTGTGGTGGACACGGTGATGTAAAGAGAAAGAGATAAGAAAAAGTTAGAAGTAAAGAACGTCAAAGAAAGAGCACGTTTGGTAGGGTTGTTGATGATCTCACCACTGATGTTAAACCGGTTGCTGACTTGACTAATATTGCCATTGGATAATCGCAATATGACGACGCATAGTGTAATCGTGTGCTCAAGATGGCAATATAGAAACAGCGAGAAATACATTTGCAGTCGTGAAGGAAACAAGCAACTTAATCAACAAGGGGAAGGCAGCCATCAACGACTAAAACCAACAGTCTTAAGATTAGTAATTAACAAAGATATAAACATTTTAAAAAACTATTTTTTTTCAAAAGTTGATCGGTCATTATTGGTCATTAAAAAGCACATACTGATTGAAACACCTCACCTAAAAAAATTCAGAAAAGTACAACCAGAGAAGTAATCGTTATGAGAAAAAACATTCTACCCTAAGTATCGACCACTTCTAATGTGTCCATACGTAAAATCATATCATTTTGAATAAAGTAAGACAAATGGAAGTATATACCTAAAAAAAACGTTAATATCTCGTATATGGATAATAAACATAATTTTGTCCGGGGCAACATCGGGTTACACTCATACTGTTTATTATAAAATATAAATGGGTATTCGTCAATGTTATTAATGCCAGTGTATTTGGTTTTTGATAACATAGTGATCGAAAAAGGTAAAAAAGAAAAATAAACTGCTGATCTCGAGAATTCGCAATCAATTTTCAATCTGAAGTTTAAAAAATACTTTCTCTTGACTTTTTTAAAGATGAAAATACATAGATAAAATAATTTGGTTACATTTTGTCGCTTTTTACCTCAGCTGGACACAGTAACACATAATGAGCTCAGACTTTCAGAAGAGAGATACCGCTTTATGCTGCTTTCTAACCTAAGGCACTTTAAGAGAGACAACAACAACAAAAACAAAACAATTTCGTGAAAGGTTTATTAACATTGGAATTCTTAAAACCAATTCAATGATGAAATACAGCATTACTATTTGTTATTATGCATACTGCTACAACATATGAGTGATGGTTTCTATGTTTGTTCAAGAGACACACTGGCAGTGGCGGACTTACATTTGCGTGGCATTAGGGCAACATTTGTAAAAAGGTGTATTGTTCTCATTTTATTAGGTCTATAGTATGGTGTCAAGACTCAGATTCATCAAGAGTTAGAGAAACGTTATATATGTGGATGGTGGAATGATGAAATAAAATATAGCAAAGACCGCAGTCAATATAATCTCATATTTTAGAAACCTATGAGAATACATACTACATGAAGCACATTTTACAAAATACTCTTTTCTGTTTTTTCTCTTATTCACATACAGCTTTGTCATATGAAAGCTTTTCTTGCAATGTCATTTATTTAGAGACAATATGCATAAAGAATTTAAGCGCTTTTCGGCCATGGTAGACCGAAATTTGTTCTTTGAGAAATCCCTTTCTGCTACACAGCTCGTGATAGGCATTATCAAGTACAGCTTAAGTGAAATAGTAATATTGGGGGATGCTTTAATTAGGTGTTACTCACAAATAAGATGAAGAACTTCTGCGCATTGCATTTTAGATGTCGTGTTCTGGGATTTCCTAAAATGCAAAATGTTCTTTGAACTGATAACACTCGTTTACTAATTTGTGGTCAATATCATCTTTGTAATATGATATTATAAGTTTAATACTATTCTCATCAATTTCAGAATTGTTTACCAAGGATGGTGAATCTGCGTATATTTATGCAAGTTTGTTTCTTCTTTGAGTGATTTGGAATTTTCTTTGAGCGTTGAAAAATTCCAACAACCCAAAATGCCTGCCCTCTTAACATCCTCACCATATCATTTTTTCTGGAATGTATATGCACCTTATTGTCCTCGAATACATCATCATTGCCACTTAAAGTATCATTGTTTGAATGGTGAGATTCTCGTATTAGAGTTCTAAATGAAACAATACCAGTAACCCAGAAGTTACCTTCGAGAAATGTATTCATGTGATTAGAAATAGAACATTTTTGCCCCCCACCCCATTATTAGTGTATTACCGAATGATTTATTTAAGGCGGTTAAAATTAAAGAAATATTGGATAATTATGATATTGAATATGCAAGAAAACTAGGTAATTCAATGAAAAAACGTATCCTTACATGTTTAAGAAATAAAGAAGGCTATACCGGCTATTACATTTTTAATATTCAGTTATTTTTGCTTTTAAAATGTTTAATTTACAAACAAAGAAGTAGAACTTTTTAATTATGTAATAATGGTGAAAAAAGAAAATTAAATATAAAATATTGGTAACAAGTAGAACTTTTAGTTTTTATTATTATTTCTTAAGATCATTATTAATTGGGATTAAAAATAGTGTTCAATTTTCTTTAGTCACTGTAGTTTACTTCATAGTAACTGCATGACAAAGCTGCTAAAGTATTTGTAAGAAGTACACGGATGTGGTCACGTTGAACATAGGACGTATCTCAACAACGCACCCGAGCGCCCATAAACGGAACGTTGCTACCGCCAAGAAACGCGTTGGTCAGGTTCGTATTAAGGTTGCATGGGGTCCCTGGCCGTAATTCAAACGGTCCTTCTCCATCAAAATGATTACTAGTGTAAATAAACAAGAAATTCTATTGAATTGTATTATAATTATATTGAATTTCATCCACATAAGTACTTATTATTATTACATCGTACGTTTACGAACATTTCCCATGGCATTTTTTTCCTGTTAACTAATCTTTGGGGCCCCCTAAATATTGATATTGGGGGCCCCTGGTTTCCCTGGCTTAGATATCATTTCGCTTAGCGACCGATCACTCATTTATGTGCTTGATCAGTACAAAAACTGGATCGATTTTATTGAAAAATGCACTCATTAAAAAAAGTTGCTATGGGGCCCTGAAGCTTAAGCTTCATTAGTAGATACGCCATTGCATACTGGTAATCTTTTTATTTCTTCTTCAGAGATCTACTTGTCAATTTGTATTACATCTTCACGATTCTCTGCAAACAAGTAAATAGGGGATACCAAGAATAAACAGAGAAAATGAATAAACGAATGCGAGTGAGGACCAATGTTGCCACTGCTGTTTTTTTTCCACCCAGATCTGGGATTTTCCACCCAATCTGGATTGTTCAATGCCATGCTGGGTTTCTGGGTTTTTATTTCCACAATTCCATCCAAATCTGCGTTTTTATCTGTGTCTGGGCAGATCTACCTAAAAAAAAAATGAAAGTATATGTATTCACTTCGATGATAGTTTAAATTTTATATGTTTGTTTTAAAATAAAATGTCAAATAAAAATATTTTTCCTATCAAAATACAGAGGTTAGTTAAACTGAATATGCATGCCAGAAAGCAGCTATTTAATGTAATGTTTTTATGCACAGAAGAAAACTATGGAGGTAAAAGATATAGAAATTAAGAAATATACATTTTTTTAAAGAGCGTGAATTTTGTTTAATTCGTCAGCTGAAAAAATAAAAATAAATTCATAACAAGGGAAGAACATTCATAAAAGAAATAAATTCATAAAAACGGGGAGTGAATTAATGTGCTTTCTTTCAGCGTTAGTAGTACACGTTTCTGTGACGTAGGCAACATTCCAAAGCGGACCACAGAATTGCCTATATTGCAATGTAAGTATTAAATTAATGATTAGTTTAGTTGTTATCGCATTATACACGCTTAAATTATTTACTTGGTAGTTCTTCTACGATCTAATTTTTTTTTTTAGCACACCTGGTTTTTTTATTATTGGTGGACGGTCTGGGTTTCTTTTTTGTCGGATGAGTTTCAACAGCAGTGAGGACCAGAAAACCAAAATCATCTAATTACCAGGTGGAATGTTATTTTAAAGAAGTTGACCTGTAACCTTTTTTACGGGTTAAGACTACAGACTCAACCTCATTAGAAGGGTGTACATGATTTGTGCCAGGTTGAACGTACGGTAGAATAAGAAAAACGAAAAGAATAAGAGATATTCATTTTTGAATTCTCATTCTTTTTCGAATTTAAATAAATTGAGTGCCTCAATATAGTAAGTGCTATTATTATATGTGCATGGGTGTTTCTGTGTGCGTGAATATAGTATACTATTTATG
>VCCN01004803.1:124993-154149 GCA_006491835.1 Architeuthis dux
GATAGATAGATAGATAGATAGATAGCCAGACCCAGACAGTTTTGGTTGATGGTCTGTAATAAACTTCTAATGAGAACCAGAAGAGCATTAATAAATCTTGCATAGATGATATTTCCGAAGAGACTGAGCCAGACGGTCTATTAAACAGATTGTTTGACTTGAGTAAAGATTTTCTCTCCACTAAGAAGTGCATTTATTGTCCGTATTGATTTTGTCTACTATTTACCTTCATCTCGGGCTGTCACTCTACAGCAGCGAGCAAACAGCACAGATTGGGAATAAAGAGTAAGCCTAGTTTACGCTCAGCTGCTATGACTGGGCATTAACTTCGAACATGACTTCGAATCTCATCAGGAGCTTACTTAGATGAGGGTAAATAGTAATCAAAATTAATACAATCGGTTACAATACTTCATCTAATAATAAAAATAAATAATAAAATAATAGTTTGTTTTGAGATACATGAAAGGATGCTTTGGGACACTCGTTGGGTGTTTCGTGTCTTTCAATGTCATACACCCTCGCCCAGGCAACCCAGCCAGGGTTGATCAAGTCCTGACCTGTGTCTCAGCGGCATTGGCCCACGACCCGTTCCTTCTGATCCAGAGTCATCTAGAGGCCCCCTCTACAGCTTCCATGGCAGCTTTGATGGCTCTTCTTTTTGAGGCCCCATTAATACAGAGCAGGGAGTAGACCTGGCACAGCGATCGACCAGCAAAGCCCCTACAACCCACTTCAATGTGTTCACAATGGGCTCTCTCCACCAAGTCCTGGTATTTGGACTTTTTCTTCTCGTTGGCTTCCTCCATGCGGTCCTTCTAGGGAACTATCAAGTCCATGAGGATCACCTGCTTCGAAGGGTCTGATGTCATCACCAGGTCTGGCCTCACCAAAGTTGTTGCTACTTGGTCAGGAAACCAGAGCTGCCTTCCCAGGTCGACCTGTAGCTCCCAGTCCGGCACAAATGCAAGAAGATTGCCCATTGATTTGGGGCGTGATTGAGGCCACTCTCCAGCACTGACGAACATGTTTGTTGCTGGCAATGGCTTTGGAGACAATATCCACAACTGCTCTCAGTACCTGTTCATGCCACCAGCGGTAGTGGCCATCCTCCAATGCTTTCAAGCAACTGCCCAGGTGAGCCCTTCCTGGTGCACAGGGGATATGGAGGTTTAGCATTTGTTCTTGTTTTATATTGTTGTATAGCCATCTTGAACTTGGAGAAAAAGGAAGAGTCAAAACTTGGTTTATAAAAATATGAGGATATATTTTTATTGCATAAGATACATCGTGCCGTGGTGGAGAATGAAGACTGGGAGAGAGATAATGAGAGCCGACAGACTTTTCCCAACCAGGAAATTGGTGTTGTGTCATCCCAAGCCTAGGCGGTCTGTCTCTCTCTGAGGGTGCTGTGTCACTTTTATGGGGTTTGAACATCCAGGCTGGTTTTCCAGCCACCACTTGCAGTTCAGGGTTCAGTCGATATCCTGTTTATAACTTTTGAACACCTGGTGTGTCTTCCGGTGCCTGACACCTGCAGTTTGGGGTTGGTTGATATCCTGTTTATGACTTTCAACTCCTGTGGGTGTCAAATCTGTGACCCCTGCGCATGGCTACCTAAATATCTAACAATATTTGTCTCCAAAAACTTTGAAAGGGATTGTTTTGTTTGTTTGTTTTTTCTTAAAGTTGTAACTGAAATGAAAGCCCCACAAGGAGCCAAGCCCCCCCCCCACCACCAGGCCCCTAAATCCCCAGCTATGACCCTGGATCTAAGGATGAAGAAAAAATAGAAAGAAAGATGGAGGTTCAAATTATCCCAAGCCAACAGAGTGCCAAAGAAGAGAAGTTACAAGAAGTGAATCCAGAGAGGAGGAGGAAGAGGAGGAGGAGGGGTTGAAAGAATAAGTGGTGGGGATGGGGAATTTTTACAGGGACACAATCCAAAACCCTTGGGACCAGGCACTTTTCGCAATTCGAAATTTCTCGGAATAGTATTACAGGTACCATTTCAATAGTGACAGATGCTTCTATTTCTGTTTCTCACTATTACCCACAGGGGAATCTTCAGCTATTTTTAACATTTTCACAGTCTTCAAAGTAAAAAAAACTCACCAAAAAGTAAACAAAGTATCTGTGAGCAGCAGTGGCACGTCTGACCAATAGGAGCACTAAGACAAAACTGTATGGCGTGGTTTGAACCAAGGCTGTCTTGAAATAATAACTTGCTCTACAAGGCCTAGTAGAGTGAGGTTTTCTGAGCTTTTCGGTTCGCAGAATTTTGGATAAGAAATTGTGTACCTGTATATTAAGACCAATATAGAGAGGACAGTACAAAATAATATAATATTCAAATAGAAGGCTGTCTTGAAATAATAACTTCTGCTGTGCTCTACAAGGCCTAGTCGTTAAGTGTGGGTTGCGTCCGGTCATGTTTGGTGCTAAACGTGAGCTTCGGTATGCAGACAATATCCATGGAAAAACAATTTTTTTTAGTTTTCAAAATTTCATATTTGAGATTGTGTACCTGTATCCTATGATGTTAGTTGAACTAATATTGTACTTTTGTGAGAATGAGAAAGTACAATATTGTACTTTAGTGAAAAAGTACAATACTTTTTGATGTAGTATGATGATGGTATTGCTGTACAAATTAATGTAAGTATAAGCTGAAAACAATAACACATTGAATTAAAATAAGAACTTGAACAGTGCAGTTTTGAACAGTACGTAACATTTTGGTACAAATTAACCACACTAATCAAGGTGCAGTACCTGTATATGATGCATGAGACCATAACAAATATGTTCATTTCAGCAGGGAATATCCATGAAAGAAATTTTAGTCTATGATCAAGACAATATATTAGATTAAGAAAATGTCTTGCTTTTGCATATTGGATGAAAAATGAGTTTTTAGTCAATCCTATGCACCATAAGATATAATTTTGTGTGGCTGAAGTCATAAAATGCTGTAGCTAAAGTAATTACTCTGAACTGTTTGGTGCATAAATTTTGTGATAATTTGATTTCATGAGTGTATTCTTAGAACAGAATTTGGTGGTTTCATTTCTACAATTATCACCTGCCAAAAGCTATTATCATCAAGTTTTCTAAAGGTAATTTCTGCACCCTAAAACCTGCTTAATTGATACATATATATATATACATATATATATACATATGTGTCTTTCCATCCCACTGTGTCAAAGCCTAACCCTTTGACCCATATCTAATTTCTCCAGAATTTTCTCTCCTTCTTTGGAGAGAATGACATAAAGAAAGTGTCTAAACTCTCATTTATCCATTTTTATTTTTGCTCTCAATATGTAAAGGATTGCAACGGGTTGGTGATTCCACAATTTTCTGTATTGCACTTCTGATGATGCCTCTGATAAAGTGAAATGCATACAGTTACTTCTCTCGCCTTTTGTCAGGCAGTGATCACTAAAAAAGTCTGAATTTTAAAAAAACAAACGTGAATGCTGCTGAACACAAACTAGTGATCAATTTAACATAAACTTACATTGCAAATTGTACCCCATGCTAAAAACCTATTATGGGGGGAAATTTTCAAAATAATAATTTTCACTTATATATGAATCGCTGCGCATGATAAGTTCCCAACACACCATTTTTAAAAAATTGGTATATTCCTTATTTTTAGAGCTACAATGCTCAGTTTTTTTTATATCTTCAAGCTTGAACACTGTATGATTATTCATAGAGTGTTCAATCCTTCAAAATAAATAAAAATTGAGTATTGTAGCTCTAGAATAATGAAAATATCAACATGGTTCAAAATGGTTCGTTGGGCACTTATCATGTACGGCCACTCATATCATCTGGGTTTATTTAAGCATAGGATCTGGGTATTTTTATGAAAAGCTGCTGGAAACCAATCCTGCTAATAATATTTTATTTTTATTTTTTAAACTATATTTATATTAAGTTTTATGGGGACCAATATAGTACTACTGCTGTCCTATAATTGGTGTTACATTTGCAATATATTTCAAACACTAAATATATCAAATATTATAGGACACAGGTAGTATTGACAAAAACATTTAATACTACCTGTGTCCCATAATAGTTGTTACATTTAGTGTATGAAATGTATATGCAAATGTAACCACTATTATAGGAGAGAGGTAGTATTAAATGTTTTTGTCAATACCTCCACTGTCCCAAAATAGTTGTTACATTTAGTGTATGAAATGTATATGCACATGTAACAACTATTATGGGACATTTAATACTACCTGTGTCCCATAATAGTTGCTACATTTAGTGTATGAAATGTATATGCAAATGTAACAACTATTATGGGACAGAGGTAGTATTAAATCTGTTTGTCAATACTACCTGTGTCCTATAATAATTGTTATATTTGCATATACATTTCATACACTAAATGCACCAAATATTATGGGACACAAAGTAGTATTGACAAACACATTTAATACTACCTGTGTTCCATAATATTTGTTACATTTAGTGTATGAAATCTATGTGCAAATGTAACAACTATTATGGGACACAGGTAGTATTAAATGTTTTTGTCAATACCTCCTCTGTCCCAAAATAGTTGTTACATTTGCATATGTATTTCATACACTAAATGCACCAAATATTATGGGATGCAAAGTAGTATTGACAAACACATTTAATACTACCTGTGTTCCATAATATTTGTTACATTTAGTGTATGAAATCTATGTGTAAATGTAACAACTATTATGGGACACAGGTAGTATTAAATGTTTTTGTCAATACCTCCTCTGTCCCAAAATAGTTGTTACATTTGCATATGTATTTTATACACTGAATCTAACAACTGTTATGGGACAGGGATAGTAGAATAGTTCCATTTGAATAATAATACAGTTATCTAAGGGCCACTTTAGAGACATCAGTGTTGCATAATATTGATTTTAATAGAAGACCTTTTTAGAGTTGAACAGTTCTGACTTTATAATAAATATCATAATATTAAGTTGTAGGCTCCGTGGGTGAAAATAGCTGGCAAACAGGTCTGGTTAGTCACTTAATAGAAACTGTCAAGCGACCAACATTTTGGCAGCAAGCCGTGTTGGGGGTGATCAATTTAAAAATTGGAATAAGTTACTTTTCTCGTCTTTTGTTGGGCAGTGACCACTAAAAAAGTCAGAATTTAAAAAAAAAAAACGTGAATGTTGCTGGACACAAAAAAACAAAAAAGAATATTTTCCCTACTCATTGTGGGGAGTGTGTGTGCAAAAGTTTCTACTATGAACGGTTAGGGCTGGGCGAAGTCGGATACATAGATAGCTACATATAAATATCAGAACACATGAATAACCTAAACCAGGCAACAGTATTTAAACCAGTGTTGTGGGTAGCAGTGATTAACAATGCTTCATCTAAGAAACTTAAGACTACAGTAAAACCCTGCTTTGCGCTACCCCATTTAGCGCTGATTCGCTATAGGGCTTTTTCAAATATCTTTCTTAATAAATTTAGTAATGTTAAATTTCCAAAATAAATAATGACTAGCATTCCAAGGGAAATTATGAATCACTGCCATCTATATATGCTGTTTTGGGGTGATCAATTAAAAGGTTACTCCTCTCACATTTTGTAAGGCACTACAATGTCCAAATTTTCAAAAAACAAGCATGAACGCTGCTGGACACAAAGTAAGCGACCAATTTATCATAAACTTACATTGCAAATTGAACCCCCTGCTAAAAACCTATTTAGGGGGGGAAATTTTCAAAAAACAAAACAAACCATTTTTTTAGACATAATAAGGAGTAAATGTTGAAATTTTCAGCCCTCTAGCTGCGGCCTGTAAATGTTTAACATACAAATTGAAGAAACCTATGTTGACAGTTTTGGTGACAGTTTTGGTCGATGGTTTCTAATAATGGATGAATATATATGATAGGAATATAAACAACAACTTTTTCGTCTAATCTATATTTTCTTAAGCATATATTCTCAGGCCAACAGAGAATTAGTGGATTAATATTGATTAAACAGATTTTTGAAGTGGATTAATATGTCTGAGTTATAAATATGAACTGGTATCGGAAATTCCCAGAGTCTACGTGCTGCAATTGTACCGTTCAAAAGAAATATGCACGCAGCTGAGGCTCATTGTTACCCAGCCTACTGAGTCAGTCATATTCTCATATTACACAAGGTTTTGTGACATTGTGTGAGAACATCTCTGCGATCTACATCAAATTTTTTTAAATTCTAAAAGTGTTAAGTAAGTATCATGAGTTATTCCCCTTAGGCAGAAGATTTCCGCTAGGGGGCGCTGTTTTACGTTCTGGTCAACGAGCAGCCATTATTGCATTGTGTTATTAGTAGAATAAAGAGCTCGAAAGGATACACGTGTGTGGTTGACCATGGTCATTATTTGGATAAAAAGACCTGTAAGTACATAATCTTTTGTTGCATTTTTAATCTGTTAATATCTGTCATTAAACTTACAAAAAGTTTTTTAATTTTTCATACGAGGTGGTATCAGAAACTTCCCAGACTCTACGCTGTGATTGTACCATTCTACAGAAATGCGTGTGCAGCTGATGCTTATTGTTACCCAGCCTCCTGATTCAGTCTGCCAATAGGCTTAGTGCTAATCTACTTGTGTTCTCGTATTACGCAAGGTCTTCTGAAGTTGTGTGAGAACATCTCTATGATCTCTACAATGGCTGACAAATTCGAGCAACGTGCCTGCATCAGATTTTGTATGAAGCTCGACAAATCTGCTTCTGAGACCTTCGAAAAGGTTTGTCAGGCTTTTGACAAACATTATTTAGGTCGAACACAGGTTTTAGAATGCTGCGCACGTTTCAAGGCTGTTCAAGATGACGAGTGTTCAGGGCGACCAATCACCAGCAAAAACATCAGCAAATGTTGAAAGAATTTGTGAACTCATCCATGAGGACCGTTGCCGAACAATCCATCTCTCTCACATGGTTGGAATCATGGATTCCGACAGGAGATCCTCACGGAAAACCTGAGATATGTATCGCATTGCAGTGAAGTTTGTCCCCTGTCTCTTGACACTCGATCAAAAGCAGCAACATCTTGACGTGTGCCTTGAGCTTCGGGAGAAGGCTAAGTACGACCCAATTTTCATCTTAAGAATTATCAAAGTTGGGTTTACGGCTATGATCCGGAGACAAAACAGCAGTCATCGCAGAGGTAGAGCCCGCAGTCAGTCACCAAGACCAAAGAAAGCGCAGCTGGTCCTGAGTGCAAAAAACTAGTACAACTTTGAAACAGGCAACAAAAATAAGATGAAAGAAAAACTAGTCTAAACTTAATAGTAATGACGATGCTTCATCTAAGAAATTCAAACAACTTAATATTAGAAATGGTCAACCAAAACTGTCACCAAAACTGTCAATATAGGTTTCTTCAGTTTTTACGTTGGTCCATCTGGCTGGCTATGTATACATGTATGTATCACTCATACAATGAAGCTAGTGGGATGAAAATTTCAACATTTATTCCTTATTATGTCTAGAAAAAAGGTTTTTTTGTTTTTTGAAAATTCCCCCCATAATACTTTTTATAGGGGCAATTTGCAATGTAAATTTATGCTAAATTGATCCCTAGCTTGTTTTTTTTTTAAATTTAGGCTTTTTTAGTGATCACAGCTAAACAAAAGGCGAGAAATGTAAGTTATTCATTGATCGCCCCTTTGTCCAACTTTTTTTAATTGATTAGCCCTAACACAGTATACTGCCAAAAGACATTGGTCACATGATGGTTTCTATTGACCTGTTATTATGTCTATTAAACAAGCAACAAAAATAAAATAAAAAAATTAATAATAATGACTAGCATTCCAAGGGAAATTATGAATCACCACCACCTATACATGCTTCTTTTTACCTTGTGTATTAAACAGTGGTCGTGGGCAGTGATCACTAAAAAGTCCAAATTTAAAAAAAAAACAAGCATGAACGCTGCTGGACACAAACTAAGGGATCAATTTGGCAGTTACTTCTCTCGCCTTTTGTTGGGTTGTGATCACTAAAAAGGGTCTAAATTTTCAATAAAAAATGTGGGCACAAACTAAGGGATCAATTTAGCATAAACTTACATTGAAAATTGAACCCCCCTCTAAAAATCTATTATGGGGGGAATTTTCAAAAAATAAAATAAAATATTTTCCCTACACATTGAGGGGAATGTGTGTGCAAAATTTCAAATTTCTACTATGAATGGTTAGGGCTGGGCAAAGTCTGGATACATAGATAGATACATATAAATGTTAGAACACATGAATAACCTAAACCCAGCAACAATATTTAAACCAGTGTTGTGGGTAGCAGTGATTAACAATGCTTCATCTAAGAAACTTAAGACTACAGTAAAACCCTGCTTTGCGCTAACCCTTTTGGCGCTGATTCGATATAGGGTTCTTTTTCAAATATCTATCTTAATAAATTTAGTAATGTTAAATTTCCAAAATAAATAATGATTAGTATTCCAAGGGAAATTATGAATCACCATCACCCATATATGCTGTGTTGGGGGTGATCAATTAAAAAGTTACTCCTCTCACCTTTTGTTGGGCACTACAATGTCCAAATTTTCAAAAAACAAGCGTGAACGCTGCTGGACACAAAGTAAGGGAACAATTTAGCATAAACTTACATTACATATTGAACTCCCCTCTAAAAACCTATTATGGAGGCAATTTTCCAAAAACAAAATAACAACATTTTCCCTACTCATTGAGGGGAGTGTGTGTGCAAAATTTCACGTTTCTACTATGAACGGTTAGGGCTGGGCGACGTCTGGATACATAGATAGATTCATAGATAAATATAAATGTGAGAACACATGAATAATCTAAACCCAGCAATAAACCAGTGTTGTGGGTAGCAGAGATTAACTAAACCCAGCAATAAACCAGTGTTGTGGGTAGCAATGATTAACTAAACCCAGCAATAAACCAGTGTTGTGGGTATGGTGATTAATAAACCCAGCAATAAACCAGTGCTGTGGGTAGCAGAGATTAACTAAACCCAGCAATAAACCAGTGCTGTAAGTAGTGCTAATTAATAAACCCAGCAATAAACCAGTGTTGTAGGTAGCAGTGATTAATAAAACCAACAATAAACAAGTGTTGTGGGTAGCAGTGATTAACTAAACCCAACAATAAACCAGTGCTGTGTGTAGTGGTGATTAATAAACCCAGCAATAAACCAGGGTTGTGAGTAGCATTGATTAATAAACCCAGCAATAAACAAGTGTTGTGAGTAGCATTGATTAATAAAAACAACAATAAACAAGTGTTGTGGGTAGCAGTGATTAACTAAACCCAGCAATAAACCAGTGTTGTGGGTAGTGGTGATTAATAAACCCAGCAATAAACCAGTGTTGTGGGTAGCAGAGATTAACTAAACCCACCAATAAACCAGTGCTGTGAGTAGTGCTAATTAATAAACCCAGCAATAAACCAGTGTTGTAGGTAGCAGTGATTAATAAAAGACAGCATCATGGACAGTCTCCAAAATAACTGTAATACTGTACACTTTGGTTAATGTAATTGTGTATGAGAATGTACACATACACGTACAGTACATACATGTAGTGATATACATCGACACCTATCAACATATTTCACCAGTTCCAGAAAGTAGCTACCAGATGAGATATGCAGCACTAATCCATTCCATCTTGTCGAGGCTCAACAACGACATCAGATATTATAAAATGATTACTGACACAATAATCTCTATTTAAGCTTATAATTACCCAGCTTCGTTTGGTGCTACAATGTTAAGAACATATCTAGAGCGCTAACCAAGGTATTAATTTACTGCATTGGCAAACGTGTGTATTTCTTTCCAGGAATATCAGTTCAGTAGGTACAAGTATAACACAACCTGATTTTGATTTCTCTTTCCCCTCAATTGCTTCGATAATATTAATTGCACGGGGTGGAACCGGCTTCAGTTTTAACACCATAACTTAGTTATTACTTGGCAGGGAAAAGAAAACGAGAACGAATTACTGGTGCGCTGTGATGGTTGCTGATCGTCAGCACTGTGGTTTGTTCAAAGCAATTTGTACGGTTATATAGAATAACCACCTGGCGAATAGCCAACCAGTTTCAGTTCTGCTATATAACGTTGCACTGACGAGCTGCTTGCCAGAGCCAAGCGCTTATCTAAGCAGAAAAAAAAGAGAAAAAAATGTACGAAAAAAAAGAAAAAACCTGAAACCTTGCCCTAGACAGCAGACAATAGATTGATGGAAGGAGTTTTGAAGAAATTCTGGGTTGGGTGTAGAAAACAGTGTTGCCAGATAGTTGGAGACATTCCTGGCCAAAAACACGCCAGAAAATGGCCGAAAATGGCCAAATGCAAAAAATTGTTTTTTAAAATTTTTATTTTTTATTTTTCATTACAAATATTGCAAATTGTATTGTAAATCATTATAATTAAATTTAAAAAAAATGTATACTACTATTTACCTTCATCTTAATTTTTCAGCTGCTATTTTATCACAACTTTACTCAGGCTGTCATTGCAAATTTGTGATAAAAGCAACGGAAAAATTAAGATGAAGGTAAATAGTAGTATAAAAAACATTAATAATAATGATTGTTTATAAAACATTGCTATACTGAAGTACACACTAAAAATAAGAATTTATTAAAAATACTACTACAATTTTTGGCCATTTTGACATAAAAGTCAAAATTGGCCAAAAATGTATAAATGGCCAAATCAAAAAGTCCATGGCAAAATTCTTTTTATAAAAGCCAGATTAGTCAAATTTGGCTATAAAATGGCCAAAATGGCAACCCTGGTAGAGAGACAGCAAGAAAGAGAGAGAAAAAAAGGCTCATAGGATTGTAAAGACTCAGTAGAGGAAGGCAGAAGTAAATGGTAGTTGGTTGTAGTAGTGTATATGTTACTGAAAGATCCCTAGGGATTCTCTGAAATCCCTGAACACTACAGTAATTTCATGAAATCCCTAGGGGTTTTCTGAAATCCCTGAACATATCAGTAATTTCATAAAATCCCTAGTTTCATGATCAGTGTAGTTAACAAGCTTTTGATGCTGACCATTACTACTGTTATGAGTTTGATCCTCACTGGGTGCCCAACTACTGTGATCTTGTATCAAACTAAGCTGTATATACACTGGAAATACTGAAGCAGAATATACTTGATATTTACCAAGTCTAGTTTAGTTTGACACAAGGCCACAGTAGTTTGGCACCCAGTAAGGATCAAACTCATTACAGTAGTAATGGTCAGTATCACAAGCTTGTTAACCATTACTACACTGATTGTGAAACTGATAGGGATTTCATGAAATTATTGAAATGTTTGGGGATTTCATAAAATCATTAGTTTACAATTTTACTTTACCACATACAGGTAGGTGATGAAAGACCCACTCAAAGATTTAACTTTTAAATTCATACCAAGAAAATAGAATATTAATTTCAAGGGAAATAACTCCTGATTAAAATTACCCCCCTTTGACCATTTGGTGAATTTAAAAAATCTTTTTCTGTTCAATTCACAGAAGAGTTCCACTATTATTTGTGCTATTCATTGAAGAGTTCCACAAGTGGCTTCAAGCGGTCTATGAATTTAAGAGTTATTCAAGCCAACAATAATTTTAATTGTGAAGACTGTCAACTCGAATTCTCAAGCCGACAAGAAGTCAACTCTGGTACATTACAAGATTAATACGTGATGCACCCAGTGAGGCTCGAACTAACGATCTTTCGAGACCAAGACTACCATGATAATCACTGCACTTAACTGCCCACATTTTTGTTTCAAGTAGAATTTATCAACAATTTTTAAATGTGCTAAGCTGCTCTATAACAGTGATCGTCTTCACTGACTGACTGACTGATATATCAACATATCAAACGTAACTTTGTAATGACGTGATAAAATAATATTTGTTTGTTCTTTTTTTAAAATCAATTCTCAAAATCAAACTGTGACGTAAAGTTGTTTTTTAGAAGCTAAGACATATTTTAACATATCTTATATCACAGTGTTTATTTTTTGAACATATCTCATATTGCTATGTTTATTTTTTTAACATATCTCATATTTCTATGTTTATTCTTTTAACATATCTCATATCAGTGTATTTATTTTTTGAACATATCTCATATTGCTATGTTTATTTTTTGAACATATCTCATATTGCTATGTTTATTTTTTTAACATATCTCATATCGGTGTATTTATTTTTTGAACATATTTAATATCAGTGTATTTATTTTTTGAACATATTTCATATCGTAGTGTTTATTTTGTAAAACTTTTATCTCAACTCATGTTTAAATAGAGCATCTATGGTCTGACTTTCAGGCTTATTTTACCAGAAGAGCGATAGCCTAGAGCTCCTACCAGACCCCTGCGTCTGGACTTGGCGATTTTATACAAAATCTTACACACAGTGGTGATTCTACGGGGTGGGGCCAGAGGGGACCACGCCCCCCCGAATTTGGGCTGGCCCCTAGGTTGCCCCCCCTGCCCCACTTTCATATGCTTTAATGTAGGGGTGTAGCTGATATATGATTTTTTTTTTGTTGAACTCAAAAGAATTGATTTCGTTTATTTTTTGGTAAAATCGAAGAAATATACCATGTTAACTCCCTTTGTTTTTTTTGTTGAGAATAACATCCCTTGTCGTCTGACAGCTTGGGGTTGCAAAAGTGAATTAGTGCCCAACTATATGAAAATTGCTTGACTTAGTAGTATTTTATTCAATTTAGTAAAGTATTATACTTATATTTTAAAAATCATTCATATAAGTTGTATATATCAACATGGTGAAGTATAAAAATGAAGATTTCTCGTCACATGCATTTTGAGTTTTAACCCCCCCCCCCACACACACACACACACTTTCTAAGAATTAGAAACACCACTGCTTACACATACCTTACTAAACTAGACTTGGGTTCAAATTTGTTTCTAATCACAATGACTAAAGAGTAGAGAACCGGGCTTTAGTTAAGAAGTTAATTCCCTAAAAAGAAGTGTGGTCCCCCGACATTGCTTGCATCTCATACTCCAATGACTGTTGTCCCGAATTATCTAGCTCGACCCCTAACCCTAACCCTAACATGGTATAACAGGAATGTCAACAATGTTGGAGCATGGGATTCGAAAATAAAGCAATAGCTCTGTAGGAGGGACCACACTTCATTTTAGGGATCACAATACTTAAGTTGTACCAAAAACAAATATTTCTAAACCACTAGTAGTTAGTAGTTAAAGGTTTTTTCAGTATTAGTCCTCTTCACTTAAGAACTTTCATTACTAGTAAATGCCTGTTGATTTACTAACTGTATACCTAAAGCTGTGTTCTGTGTCAGTATGTTTACATAGTAATTTGAAAGTTTAATGCAAGGTATTGTTAACTAAAATTCTTGTTAATCACTGCTACCCACAACACTGGTTTATTGCTGGGTTTAGGTTATTCATGTGTTCAGACATTTATATCTATTTATGTATCTGAACTTTGCCCAGTCCTAACTGTTCATAGTAGAAACTTGAAATTTTGCACATACACTCCCCTCAATGAATTCTGTTTTTTGAAAATTCCCACCCTAAATAGGTATTTAGTGGGGGTTCAATATGCAATGTAAGTTTATGCTAAATTGGTCACTAATTTGTGCCAGCATTTAAAAAAAAATTGAGACCGTTTTTCGTGATCACAGCCCAACAAAAGGCGAGAGAAGTAACTTATTCATTGTTCACCCATTTTTCCAACATTTTAATTGATCACCCCCAACACAGCATATATGGGTGGCTGTGATTCATAATTTCCCATGGAATGATAGTTGTATTCATTTTGGGTAAAAAACGAAATTGACACATCAGCAACAGCAGTAGTAGTTGTAGTTATATTATCAGCAGCCAGTCGACAAATACACATACACACACAGCAGAAGATCCAATTTTGTGTTTGTGTGTTCAAATTACCCCCTTCCTAACTTTCTGTCTTATCGATCGTTATTTATTTAGCTTATTTTACAACTTAGTGATGGTGGTCCCGATTTGAATTCAGCTGACATCACGTAAACATGTGATCTGTCTAAAATTTATAAAATTTATGGCAAAACTATTTAACAATTTAATTTATTCAAAGCAAAAACTATATAATTTATGTATTTACATCTGTTTGTCTTTCTCTTATATCTTTTCATTTATGTGCCATTTTTTATTGAGACAACCTTCAATAAGATGTACCTTTGTATTTTTAAGGGGGCAGGGAATGATATCTTTTGTGGGTCCTTTTTTTCCTTTTTATTTTCTGTCTTGCAGATATGATGTGATAGATTAGGTCCAGCCTGGTCAGACCAAATGCACTTTTGGCTTCCTATAGGGTCACTATCAGAGAGAGAGAGCAGAAAAGAAGGAGAAGAAGAAGAAGAAGAAGAAGAAGAAGAAGAAGAAGAAGAAGAAGAAGATGGAAAATAAGAAAAATAAAGAAGAAAGGGGTGAAGAAGAAAGTAAAGAAGAGAGTAGAGACAGAAATGAAGAGAAAGGATCTGTTGACTATCAGCAAGAGAGAGAGAGAGAGAGAGAGAGAGAGAGCAGAAAAGAAAGAAAAAAGAATATACGTAATTGTAGACTAAAAATGACAAATAATAAAAGAGGAGGAAGTAGCTGAGTACACATTGAGAAGAAGAGGAAGAAGAGAAGCATGAATGCGGGAGTGGAGTATTGAAAGTTAGGCAAAAAAGACGAAAAGAAAGGCAGAGGTCATCACCATGGCAACAGAGGAATTGGCCCACGCCTGCATCTCCCTTTCTTGACGTCTGTGCGGGTGTGTGTCTATGTATGTATGATGTGTGTGTATATACTTCTGTCTCTGTGTGCGTGTGCTGTGCATATGTGTGTGTGTGTGTGTGCTGCTATGTGTGTTTGTGTGTGTGTGGGGGTGTATTTGTGTGTGTGCTTCTCTGTTTGTATGCTTGTGTAATATGCAATTTTCAGTATGTTTGTGTGTGTAGTGTGTAATATTCAGTTTGTATGTGTGTAGCGTGTAGTGCGCAATTTTCAGTATGTGTATGTGGGAAATGTGCAATATTCAGTATGTGTGTGTGTAGTGTGCAATATTCAGTATGTGTATGTAGTGTGCAATTCTCAGTTTGTATGTGTGTAGCATGTAATGTGTAATTTCCAGTATGTGTGTGTAGCGTGTAGTGTGCAATTTTCAGTATGTTTGTCTGTGTAGGGTGCAATTCTCAGTATGTGTGTGTGTAATGTGCAATATTTAGTATGTGTGTGTAGGGTGCAATTTTCAGTATGTGTGTGTGTGTGTGTGTCACTGTGTAGGGTGCAATTCTCAGTATGTGTGTATGTGTAATATGCAATTTTCAGTGTGTGTGTGTCGGAGGGGGGGGGGCAAGCTCTCTCCATTTCCCTCTATTCTTATTCCCATTCATGTGTGGATTTCCCCAAATGTGTGTTTATTATTTGCAATGCAGCATGCAAGTGGCCTTTGAACTGACTCGAGGTACTTATTTGTCTCTTGCCGCTGTGCACGTATATGTTTTCCTCCGTGTGCGCTGTAGAATTGTTTTGTGTACGGTAAATATAACGTGTGTTCATCCATATGTTGTTGTTGTTGTAATATCATTCGGTATGTGTTTTCTTTTCTTTTCTTCTCAAATGCGTCTGTGTGATTGTAAGTAGTGCCTACGAGACTCGATTGGAATTGCGTGTGTGCGAACCTGGTGTTTTCTTTTTTTTAGAATGTGTCTACTCACCGTCTATTCTCTCTCTGTGTCTCTATCTCTGTGTGTGTGTGTCTCTCTCTCTCTCTCTCTCTCTGTCTTTCTCCAGTAAAACAGGTAGGTAGGTAGGTAGGTAGGTAAGTAGGTATGAATAGATAGATAGATAGATCAATATGAACTGAACAAAGCTAACTAGCTAGATAGATAGATATGGACATAGATAGATAGATAGATAGATAGATAGATACATACATACATACATACATATATGCATACCTGCATAGATAGATAGATAGATAGATAGATAAATATGGACATAGATAGATAGATAGATACATACATACATACATACATACATAAATACATAGATAGATAGATAGATAGATAGATAGATAGATACATACATAAATACATACATACATATATGCATAGATAGATAGATAGATAGATAGATACATAAATACATACATACATACATATATGCATAGATAGATAGATAGATAGATATGAACAGACTGATAAATAGAGAGTGAGAGAGGTGTGGCATTACACAGTAAACACACAATTGTGTATGTGTTATGTGTTCCTACCGTAGTAGTAATATGACTTGTAAAAGTTGAACAAGTTTAAAATACAATTGAAGTAAGTAAAATGTTATCTATTGAAGTAAAATGTTATCTATTCAAAAAGAATCACAAAGTTGTATTGTATAGTTTGGGGTTCTTCTTTTTGAATAGATAACATTTTACTTCAATAGTTATGAAATAACTATATAGATATAGAATATAGATTCTGGAGAATCTCCCAATATGTGGGTGAAGATGACAAAAATCAGAAGGCTTGTGGTACTGAAGATGTATTTATCTTTTTGGAAGTGGCTGGTTGGGTAATGATTGGGAACCTATATTTGCTCGGCATTGGTGTGAGCGGCCGAAATTGTATAAGCAAATAAAGAAACAAGCGATTTAGGCCACTCGTTCACACCGATGCTGAGCAAATATAGGTTCTCATCTAATAAATGTCTTTATAATTATCATATTCTCCTGGATATAAAATTATCCATTATTTGATTTCTTATATATATATGAAATCAAGGAATGGATACATTTTATATCCGACAGAATATGATAATTCTAAAGACAATTATTAATTGATTAATAATTAATTGGAAACCCATATCAGCCCGGCATTGGATTTGGCAATCTAGGCCGCCCATTTATCAATCGCTAACACCGATGCTGGGCTAATATCGGTTCCCAATTAATTAATAATTGTCTTTATAATTATCATATATCATCATCATCAGCCGTTATAAGTCCACTGCTGGACGAAAGCCTTACCCATCTCCTTCCATGACTTCCTATCTTGAGCTAACCTCTGCCAGTTCTTGCCGGCAAACTTTTCTATCTTGTCCCTCCACCTTGTGTCTGGTCTTTTCCTACCTCGTTTACTGTCCCATGGGCACCAATCGGTTAGTCTTTTCCCCCCATCTATTGTCATCTCTTCTTGCTAGGTGGCCAACCCATCTCCACTTTTGCTTCTTAATTAGTTATATAATATCCTTCACTCTAATCTTCTCTCTGATCCATGTTGATCTTTTTCTATCTCTTAGAGTTATCCCTAGCATTGCTCTTTCCATGGCTCTCTGTGCTATTCTAAGTTGGTTTCCAGCTCGTTTGGTTAATTTCCATGTTTCGCAGCCATAAGTCATGGCTGGTATTATGCAGCTGTTGTATACTTTACGCTTTAGGCACATTGGCAAGGTGCTCTTCAGAATGTCTCTATTCATATCAAATGCTTTCCAACTCATATCCATCAAAATGCCACACAGTGGTGTCAAAATAATTCAGTAGACCGTGGATTTCGGAAAAATGCTCGATCCACTTGAATAATCCTAAGAGTGAAACTGGTTGTACAACTTGTTGTGAATCAATAAAAAATATCATTATATAAAATGGAAAATAGATTCTGGAGAATCCAACAATATGTGCGTGAAGTCGGAAGGCTTGTGGTACAGAAGATGTATTTATTCCAACGTTTTGTTCTTTAACAGAACATCATCAAGGAATGAGTGGATGACACAGAAAAGTTCTTGTGTATATTTGCGCAGTTTTGGAAGTGTGGGTGGGTGAGTGGTTGGTTAGTAGTAGTTCTTGGTAGTAAGACTGGGTAGGGCTCTGACAGCTGTTGGTAGAAACTGTAGATCTTTGTTGGTCACATCTCCAGTTTAGCTAGAAAGATAGATATGAATATTGTGGTCTGGGAGGTCAACTTTGTGTGGTTGATTGAAAAAAGATTTCTATGCAGGAGATTGTTAATTGGGGAGGTGCGGGGTGCAAGGTGGATGTGGGTTGGATTTCAAAGGAGTGTTGGCTGAGAATTTAGGTGGTCTGAAATTAAAGGATATGATATTATCATACCGGCTTCTGAGTTTCTGTTAACATTAAGTGATTTGGGCACAATGTAGGGAAGGTGGTCCCAATTGTAAAGTTTCACACTCTCGCTCACTCGATTTTAAAAATAGCGCACTATAATTTATATATATACTTCCATGTTTTCTTTCATTAATTCTCTTATTTGTTTTTATTTGTGCACTTTTTTCAGCGAAGGTGTGAAACTTTACAATCGGAATCACCTTCCTTACATTGTGCCAAGTATGTTTACTGTGTCGTCGTCGTCGCTGTCGTCATCGCTGTCGTCGTCGCTGTCGTCGTCGCTGTCGTCGTCGCTGTCGTCGTCGCCGCCGTCGCTTTTTCTACTTCGTTTACTGTCCCATGGGCACCAATTGGTTAGTCTTTTCCCCCATCTATTGTCATCTCTTCTTGCTAGGTGGCCAGCCCATCTCCATACTCATTAATATCAAGTGCAGGTAATATACATACAGAGCAGGGCTTGAAATTAACGTTGTCCCATTGTCTGGGGGATGGTATAAATGTGTTTGGGAAGAATAAAAATCTTTCCTAGGACGCCCCCGAGACGGAAGTGCTTTTTTTTAAAAACGTCCCAGAGGTGTCCAGGAGGCGTTCCGGGGGAGATTTCTTTTTTTAAAAATTTGGTGAAGATTGTTCTTGTCGTTTTGTTGTTTTTGTTACAGTAGAAAAACAAAGTCAGGTTTGGACTGGAGTTTGACAATTATTTATTTCCTCAACATTTTAATGGTGTTTTTATTAGGCTACTAACAACTAACAACTATAGATGCTAATAACAAAGTAAAGAAACAACATTTTGATTTTGGGACCGTTTACATTTCCTTCGGGACGGTTAAAATTGTTTTTCGGGACGGTTCTGGGACGTTTCTGGGACAGTGGTGAAAAAGGTTAGTCTAGAGCCCCGATATGGAGATATAACGTGTGCAAAAGAACAAAAAGAACTTTATACATTTATTAATTTGTGTAGTTTAGAAAAATATAAATAAAAAAGTTTATGTTATTAATCACTGCTACCAAAGGTTTAGGTTATTTATGTCTTCACACATTTATATGTATGTATCTATCTATCTATCTATCTATCTATGTATCCAGACTTTGCCCAGTGATAATCGTTCATAGTAGAAACTTGAAATTTTGCACACACACTCCCCTCAATGGGTAAGGAAAATGCATATTTTTGTTTTTTGAAAATTCCCCTCCAAATAGGGTTTCAGTGGAGGGTTCAATTTTCAATGTATGCTTATGCTAAATTGGTCAGTAGTTTGTGCCCGCTTGTTTTAATGATCACAGCCCAACATTTTAATTGATCACCCCCAACAGCATATATGGGTGACAGTGATTCATAATTTCCCTTGGAATGCTAGTTGCTTTTACTGTATACTGTTTTGAATAAAAAACGCCTGTATGCAGGGGCAGGGCTGAGGGAGCAATTTTTTAAATGCCCCCACCCCTCAACCCAGGGCCCCCAATGGAGGGAGGCCCCCAAAAGCTTTATAAATGATAGTTCATCTATTGCATTTCTGCAACATTATACAACAACAAATCTTACAAAATGTTGGAGGAGGCCCTTTCAAGGAGACAACCCCCCCACCCCCCACAAGGGCCCTCATATCTCTAACTAGGCTTTTGAAAGTTCTGACTACTCGACAAGTTCACTATCCCCAGGCTTCTGAAAGGTCTGCCCACGGACACCCAGTAATACCTAAGGTGAACCAGCTGGGATCTGCTGCAACCCTGGGTTGGGACTGACTGCACTAAATGTTGAAGGGGGCCTCTCAAGGAGCCAAGCCCCCACAAGGGCCCTCATATCTCTAACTAGGCTTTTGAAAGGTCTGACTACTCGACAAGTTCACCGAGCCCAGGCTTTTGAAAGGTCTGCCCACGGTCACCCAGTAATACCTTTGTGGACCAGCTGGGATCTGCTGTTGGGAATGACTGCACTAAATGTTTGAGGGGGAGGCCCTGAAAGAGCCAAGTCGTTCGGGGACACAAATCTCCGGCTACACTAGCAATTGTTCAACAGCTGTTGTGCATAAACTAAAATAGGTTTACGGTTTCTGTTTTGTTTTGTTTCTATGCAACAAATGCAACTCAAAAAGGTCTGGTTAGTCACTGAATAGGAACTGTCACTTTTGGCAGCATGCTCTGTTGGGGGCGATCAATTAAAAAATTGGAAAAAGGGGTGATCAATGAATAAGTTACTTCTCTCGCCTTTTGCTGGGCAGTGAGCACTAAAAACAGTCTGATTTTTAAAAAATCAAACTTGACACAAACCGGGATTGGTTTAGCATAAACTTACATTGCAAATTGAAACCACTAAAAACCTATTTAAGTGGGGAATTTTCAAAAAACGAAAAAGAAATAGTATTAATTTATTATATGCAGTCTGTACGCATGATACATAATCAGACCAACTTAAAAACTGAAGAAACATAAACTTACATTGCAAATTGAAACACTAAAAACCTATTTAAGCGGGGAATTTTTAAAAACAAAAAATATTAATTTATTAAAAATATTACTTATTTTATTACTATGAATTGTTGGCCAATGATCACTAAAAAATGGATCAATTTAGCATAAACTTACATTGCGAATAGAACCCCCCACTAAAAAAACAATTTAGAAGGTGAATTTTAGAAATACAAATAAAATGTTTTTTCTAGGCACAATAAGGAGTAAATGTTTAAATTTTCAGCCCTATGCGATCTGTACGCATGATACAGCGCCAGCCAGACCAACTTAAAAACTGAAGAAACCTATGTTGACAGTTTTGGTTGACAGTTTGTAACTTTAAAACAAAATCTGAGGTTGTTGTATTTTGTTTTCATTTGTTTATTTAATGTTTTGATGTCGGGTGAAAGTAAAACAAAAACTTTTCTTAAAATTCAACCGCAACCATGTGTAATATAGATAGAGAGATGATGATAATTTATACTATTAATCTGCTTGTCACGATTACGTCCGTTACGCTCTGATTGGTCAAAAACTAACCAATCACGAGAGAGAGAATTTTGGAATGCAGAAATTTGAATGAAGCAAGCAACAGGCATCAAGACTATTTTGTGAAATGGGTTTTTTTGTTTGTTTCTTTATATTTGTTACATTACGAAATTACAAGTGTGTAAAAAATCTGGGTTAAGATTCGGTTTAACAAAACAGAGTAATTTTTTATGAACATGGATTACTTATCTTTTTACCATAAATTAAATAAATAAAAATATTACTTATTTTATTAAAAAATATTATTTTACTACTAAAAACTGAAGTTAGGTAGTTTAATAAAAGGGTAGAAAGAAAAAGGGGAGAAAAGGAGGTTAGGTAGTTTACTGAATGGGTACGAAGAGAGAATGGTAGAAGAGATAGGTACTTTAATAAGGGGATAGGAAGGAAGAGGGGAGAAAAGAAAGTTAGTTAGTTTGCTGAGGTAGTGGGGAAATCTTTGCTTATGAACAGGGGCCTGGAAAAATTCTGGGATATTCATATTTTTCTTAATTTTATTTTTGACAGGACCATAACAGGACCCTAGCCCGATTAGCCTATATGTAAAGTACACTATGGCGTAGGGCCCAAAATAAATAGCAATTTAGAAATTGATCACTACTACTACAGGGGGAAAATGAATTAAACAATAAAACTATTAAAATAAGAACATTCCCTGATGTGAAGTCTGAGCACTCACTATAGCGGGAGCCTGATATGGAATAATAATAATAATAATATCTTAAAACTTAATAAAATGTACTAACAAATATCTCTTTAAAAATGAAATGAATATATTACACATTAGCACATAACAATCCACCTTATTCACATGATGATAGATCGCATTACTTACTTAAAATTATACACAAAACGGTGGTGGGGGAGAAGGATGGTTCAAGATGGGGGGGCCCATATTGCTAATAGCCTAGGAGCCCTGGTATAGGTTAATCAGGCCCTGCATATTAAACTAATCCATGTTTGTGAAACATTTAGATAAAATCATGGACTGGCAATGAAGATTGGAAGGGATAAGGGAGAGAATGAGAAGATACAGGAATAGGGTGAGAGAAGTGCAGACGCATGAGATAATGGATAATCTTTGTTGTCAACACCCGTGGGAATTCCACGGGTCCAGCTAGTAAAAATCAATACTTTATCTTATACAAATGTTTTAACCTGACACGCTGATGCATAATCCACAGGTAAGCTTTATAAACACCAAAAGGTTGTAGTGAACAAACAGTTCTCACATCACGCCTTCTTCCAATTTTTTTAATTGATCACCCCCAACACAGAATTGATCATGATGGTTTTTATTGCGTGACTAACCAGATGTGTTTGTATCTGATTGATATCAAAAACATGTTCCCTTGAACTGTCAACACCTGCCTTCTGCTAGGTGTCACTTACAATGACTTGACTCACTAGATTGAGCACTACCAATGCCACTCAACTGTCAATCATGTATACACCTCGGCCAAGGCTCCAAACAAATTCTTTATTCACTACCATCCAGGAACCGTCCCGGAAAACAATTTTAACTGTCTCAAAGGAAATGTAAACGGTCCCAAAATCAAAATGTTGTTTCTTTACTTTGTTATTATCATCTATAGTTGTTAGTAGCATAATAAAAACATCATTAAAATGTTGAGGAAATAAATAATTGTCAAACTCCAGTCCAAACCTGGAGTTGATTTTGTTTTCCTATCGTAACAAAAACAACAACAATGCTCACCAAATTTTAAAAAATAAGAAATCTTCCCTAGGATGCCTCCGGGGTGGAAGTGATTTTAAATCACTTCCGTCCAGGAGTCTTCCTGGGTAAGATATTTGTACGTCTTGAACACATTTTTACCGTCGCCGCGACGATGGGACGATGTTAATTTTGAGCCCTGAGCTCGGCCTCAGATGGACAGAAGTGGCAGGCAGTGACATTACAGTGGCGGTAAGAGTAGTCTTCATTCAACTATCCAACTGTAAGGTTGCAATGATAGGGTTATTTAGAAATGTTCAAAAACTATCGAACATAGCACAGCCCGGCACAAGGCAAGAATTTAAGGAGCATCTAATGAGGACTGAACTCATTATCAACAATCAGTGAGGCCATCATTCTCACATCACAAAACTAAAAGTACAACGACAAGCAAGCGTTTTTTCCAAATCTGCTGATATGATAACATCAGGTAATTCATCCCATATCGGTTTACTCCCCTATTTTTGGTGAGGATTGTTCTTGTTCTTGTTCTTGTTACATAGGAAAGTAAAGTCAACTCTGACTTTGTCCTGCAGTTTGACAAAAGAGACAAGCCTGGCTGAGGATTGTTCTTGTTCTTGTCACATAAGAAAGTAAAGTTGTCCTGGAGTTTGACAACAATATAGTATTACAGACAGTAGTATAAGTAGCATATGCTACATGCCCCGCATTTTCAAGGGCCCCACACTAAACGCTTGCAAGCTATCAATTTTGATTCTGTGATTCGGCACTTGCTCTATTATTATAGTACTATACTCCCCTCAACTTTTATGAACGACTGGCTGTTCAAGGTTAGCGATTCTAACCAATTATCACCTTTAATTGGGGTTATTATCTTAACACAGTAATTAATGGGAGATTGGTATCCAAGTGATACATAAATGATGCATAAATTTGAAGTTATTTGAAATTGAAGTCATAGCCACTGCACAAAGATCAAAACGAAAACAAAGTAATACTATTACTGAAATGTCTAACATACTTGTTGTATTATCTGGATGTAAAACAAATGAAAGAAATTAATTACTTTGCAAGTAAAACATGTACATCTTTTCTTAATTTAGAGCCAGCTCTATAACATATGCTATAGGCCTCGAACTAGCTTTTATCCAGCCATTATTACAGCGAGTCAACAAGTCATCGAAAAATAAAAAACAAAAATATATTAAAACACTGATTCTATTTAGTCACAAAAAAGCCTGGGCAAAGCGTATGGAGATCCTGGGGTGTTCAGTCGACAGACTCTTCCCGATGTTAGAAAAGTGGAGCAAAACGTTGGCTATCAGCTTGGCTGCAGGAGTTGCCGGGAGGAATTTAAAGGGGCTCCATTCCCTGGTTTGGAATCAGTGTTGCCAATCTCCTAGACTGGTTGCCAACCATGGCTAGAGAACCTATTCTGCCCTGCTATTTATCCATATCTGGGGGAGAGAAGAGATGGATCCATGCCTTTCCTAAGGGCATTAGTGCGAAAGTGAACATAAACTGATCCAGCCGGAGTTTGAACTTGATTCATCGATTCCATTCTCCATGCTGTTAACCATTAGGCCACACAAAGATAAAGTCTATATTATAGATAATTAAGACACAAAAGGAAGAATATTTTTGTACACCAAAGATGAAATTTTACTCCTGCTTAAAATGATACAACATTCATTGATGAAATGCTGAAAATAAAATGAATATAAATTAATTACTTTGTAAGTAAAACATGTACGTCTTTTTCTTAATTTAGAGCCTGCTATATGGCATATGCTACAGGCCTAGCTTTTATACAGCCGTGATTACAGGAAGATGAACTGAAGGATAGAAAGAAAGTCTTCAACACTACAATTAACTTAATCTAATACTACCTCTGATCCATAATAATTGTTACATTTCAGTGTATGAAATATAGATGCAAATAGGTACAGAGGTGATCCTGATTTGAATTCAGCCAACGTCACGTAGACATGCGATCTGTTAGAAAATTTATTTAGCGAGGCAAAACAATTTAACAATTTAATTTATTCAAAGGAATAACAATATAATTTATGTATTTTTTTCCAGTTTTTCTTTCATGAATTCCCTTCTTTCTTTTAATTTATGCGCCATTTTTAACATTGAGTGTGCACGTGTGTGAAATCTTTACACTCAGAATTCCAATTGGGACCACCTTCGCTAAGTTTTGCCTTTAAATGTAACAACTATTATGGGAAAGGAATAGTATTACATATGTGTGTGTGTGTGTGTGTTTACACATGCGGACACACAGACACAGACACCCAGCAGACAACACTCTAATTATCAACATATCAAAAGTAAGGCAAGGGTGGGTATCCCAGGACTTAAGGCAGGGTTGCCAAATTAGCCATGTTTCGGCTAGATATGGCTAATTCTTTTCCCAATTTATCCGATAAAAATCTACTATAGCCGATTAAATCTGGTAGCTTTAATAGAAGTAAATATATAATTGTATTAATAATTGTTTATAGCTATAAAGTTAGCTAGGGATGTAAAGATCTAGCGGATTTTAGCCATTTTTGAAGATTTTAACTATATATAACAAACCATACTTGGCAACACTGACTTAGTGTAAAGCCAATGTTGCCGATTTAGATGCGCTAGATACAGCGCGTTTCTTGTTTTGGCAGTGTAAAAAAGCGCTAAGTTAGCGCGTTTGAGCTTAAACATTTTGGACATTTTTTTGGCTATTTACAACAGTTTCTAGTGTCTTTTGGGCGTTTTGGGGCCATCTTTGGCTATTTAAAAAAATATTTAGCGCTTTTTGGCAGTCAAAATAGCGCGAAGATATTTTTGAGTTGGCAACACTGGGTAAAGCTAAAGCACTAAGCAGAGAGTGAAACGGTTTGCTCGCTTCTTTCAAACGAAGTCTAAAAAGCCTAAAACTAAGCAAAACTAACAATCCATTTCCTGATTGTTAAATAAATAAATAATTCTTAATCACAAACTACTTATAATTACTGAATTAAAAATATAGACTGGATCATTTCGTATGGGTAACTTATAACAAATATTTTTTTGTGTATAGCTTTGAGTATACAACGAAACGGACGAGAAGTTAGTCCAATTCCTTGTTCTATAAAAAGTACAAATGGTAGGTCAGAGTAAACTCTTGAAACCACTTTTCTTTACAAAGAACCATTGCAATAAATACATTTAATTTATCTATACTTTGATAATCCCGTAATTTTTGACAGGTACTATTGCTAAATAAATAAATCAATCAAATGTTTAATGTACGTATTTTGGGTATCCCACCAACCAGAGCTAATGTATATGGTCCACCCTAACCTAGGCTGGGATATTCTCGACCGACCGAAGATCGACGTTTCTTTTCTCTCTTTTCTCTCCAACTATCTAGCAACCGTGTTCCCAGTTTGTTCGTCTGATGTATCGCCAGGGTTGCCAGATCAGTTTTTCAAAACGGACAATAGTGTTCCCAAAATTGGTCATCCCTGCTCGAAATCTGTCAAATATGGACAGAAAAAAAGTTGATGACTAAAAATAGCTAATAGTTGCTAACAGTGGCTAGATTAATATCACAATAATTAAAATAAATAGCTTAAAGAGGCTAAAAGTAGCTAGATCCTTATCACAATAATTAAAATAAATAGCTAATAGTGGCGAAAGGTTGCTAAAGTAGTATCACAATAATTAAAATAAATAGCTAATAGTGGCTACAAGTAGCTAGATCCTTATCACAATAATTAAAATAAATAGCTAATAGTGTCTAAAAGTAGCTAGATTATTATCACAATAATGAAAATAAATAGCTAAAAGTAGCTAGAACTGATATCCGATATCTAAAAACAACAAAAAATATCTAAATCTAGATATAAAATATCTAAGTTGGCAACGCTGAGTTGTGCCTTAAAATCTGACAATTTTGGATGTCCGATTCTTAAAATTTGTTATCGGTCATGCAGGGCTAAAAACGGACACAATGTCCGAAATCGGACAAATCCGGCAACCCTGTGTATCATATCGGACTGCTCTTCGGTCAGGGAATAAGAGATTCCAATGTCAAACTATGGCAGACATGTCAGTTGTTGTTGATCCCCCACCCCGACTTGCTTTAGCATCACCTCTGTTCAGGGTTGCCATTTTAGCCATTTTATGGCCGGATTTGGCCTTTTTGAAAAGCATCCATTTGGCCGTGGACTTTTTTGATTGACTATACGTATTTCATTTTTGGCCATTTTTTTGGCATTTTTTCATTTCATTCCAACATTTTATTCATAAATATAGTAAAAAAATTGTAATTAATTTTTTGTGTTTACCATCCATGGCATCTTCATTTCCTCAGGAAATTTAGTTTGACGGTGAAAAAAGTACATTTTTTAAGGTTATACGGGGGTAATTAAAATAACGATAATTGTAATGCTAAACTGGACCCTTATTTTCTGCCATTCATACGGAACAAAGAAGTTGGCTTTGTTGCAGTAGTATTTTTTATAAATTCTTTTTTTGGCCATTTTTGGGGGGCGTTTTTTCATTTCCTTCGAACATTTTACAAGGGTTGCCATTTTGGCCAGTTTATGGTCAAATTTGATAAATCTGAACTTTGCGAAAAGCATTTCGCCATGGTCTTTTTTGGTTTGGCTATATTCGATTTTTGGCCATTTTTTGGCGGGGGGCATTTCTTTCGAACATCTTATTTAAAAAATTAGAAAAATAATTTTCGCAAATAATCTTTTTCCATCGATAAGACCTTCGTTTCTTCAGGAAATTCATTAGTTTGAAAAAAGTCGATCTTTTAAGCTTATGCGGAGTGGATAGGGGTCTATTTACAATCTAATTGTAATGCTAAACTGGACCCTTACTTTCTGCCATTCCTACGGAACAAAAACTTTGTTACAGTAGTATTTTTAATAAATTCTTTTTTTGGCCATTTTTGGGGGGTGTTTTCGCAAGTAATCTTTTGTGATTTCCATCGATAAGACCTTCGTTTCCTCAGGAAATTTATTAGTTTGAAAAAGGTCAATCTTTTAAGCTGGATGGTCTATTTACAATCTAATTGTAATGCTAAACTGGACCCTTACTTTCTGGCATTCCTACGGACGGAACAAAACATTGACTTTGTTACAATAGTATTTGTAATAATTTCTTATTTTTGGTGTTTACTGCAGTATATTGCAATGTTTTTATAAACAATTTCGACATTTGACCATTTTTAGATCTTTTTTGCGTGTTTTTGGCCAGAAACGTTTCCAACTCTGGCAAACCTGTCTCTGATTTCTACCTCTTCGTCCTTTCTTACTTCAACTCTTTCCCTACCACACACTTCCTTCCTTCCTTTTCCCTGGAACCTTCCTTGGCTATTGGCCTTCAAACGTTATAGTCACTGTCACCCTTTGCCCACCCACTTTCTTTTTAGCATAAATATCGAGACTCCTCCTCGCGTCGACCCTAGTTATCTTTACATAGTAGCAGAACAAGCTCTTGTCGTTTTTGTAGTATTGGTAGCAGTAGTAGTAGTAGTAGTAGGAGTAGTAGTAGTAATGGTGCACACACCAGTGGTAATTATACTAGTGTGGGGGTGGGACAGTGGTAATGATGATGGAAATAGTGCTAAAAAGAGAGAGAAAGAAGAAAGAATGACAGAGGAAGAGAAAGAGAGTGAATTAGACTCAACACAATGTATTATTATGTAAAGTAGTTAAGTGGAGAATTTCTCTCTTTCTCTCTCTCTCTCTCACTGTCTCTCTGTCTGTCTCTCTCTTTCTCTGTGTGTGTGTGTGTGTGTGTGTGTGTGTGTGTGTGTATGTATAATGTGTGTATTTCGGTTAAGAAGACCTCTGCCATCAGGGTTGCCATTTTGGCCAGTTTATGGCCAATTTCGCCATGTACTTTTTTTGGTTTTTACTTTTTGGCCATATTCAATTTTTGGCCATTTTTGGGGGGCGTTTTTTTCATTTTCTTTGAATATCTTATTTAAAAAATTAGGGAAAATGATTTTCTCAAATAATTTTGTGTGATTTCCACCGATAAGACCTTCGTTTCCCCAGGAAATTTATTAGTTTGATAAAAAAAAGTCAATCTTTTAAGCTTATGCGGAGGGGTCGGGGTCTATTTACAATCTAATTGTAATGCTAAACTGGACCCCTATTTTCTGCCATTCGTACGGAACAATAAATTGACTTTGTGACAGTAGTATTTGTAATAATTTCTTATTTTTAGTGTGTACTGCTGTATATTGCAATGTTTTATAAACAATTTTGACATTTGGCCATTT
>VCCN01004803.1:199972-216137 GCA_006491835.1 Architeuthis dux
TAACACTCACTACCCAAGAACAAAAATTGCGTTGCACAGTGTAATTACTCAGTGTAGCCTTGTCTGGCCCAAAGCCAGACTGATTTGTTTATATTGTCCTAATCCTTTTCTCTCTCTCTCTCTCTCTCTCTCTCTCTCTCTCTCTCTCAGCAAGAATCAATTGACCTCTGACCTCTGACCTCTGACAAAGCTATGAGCCAAATATCGATTCTTCTTGATTCTAGTAATTAGGTGACATTGTAGTTCTTCATTGATCACTTTTGGTTTTTGACCTTTGATCAGACGGTTCGATTGTACAAGCATCAGACTTGTGAACAGTGTGGGATTAAAGCCACTGGGGCCCCTGGGCTAGGACAGGGCTTCTCAAAGTAGGGGTCGGGACCCTTCTGGTTGTCAAGTAAAGATCATTGGGGGTCGCAGAAATATTTGAAAATCTTTTTTAAAGAATAATTATGCAACATTCAAATAGTTCTTCAGACAGTTGAACTACTTCTTGTTATTCTTGTTGTTAACACAACATTTCAGCCAATCCATTCTTCGGCTTTCTTCAGCTGTAACATACAAATGTGATGGTGTAAACAGAAGTTTGGGAGAATCCTACGTTATAAGGGTTACCGCCTTTGAAATTAAAAAAATTCTGTTTATCCCACCACATTCGAATATTAAACCTGAAGATGGCCGAAGAATGGATTGTCCAAAACATTGTATTAACCACACAAACAACAAGAAGGAGTTCAATCTTCCAAACTATTTGAATATTAATGACCCTTCTCAAAACTATAGAAAATAACTCTTTGAATGTTAATGACCCTTCTCAAAACTATAGAAAATAACTCTTTGAATGTTAATGACCCTTCTCAAAACTATACAAAATAAATTATGTAACACTCCCATCAATGTGTATCTGAATTTTGGATTTATGCTTACATATTATTTTGGCCCTGGGTACGCCACAGAGTTTTATCATTACAAATGAAATAAAATTAAGGGTAAATTCTTTAATTTCTTTTTTGGTCAGGAGTCTGAGGCCTCACCCTCTGATTATGGAGCCCTTGGCTGCAGCCCACTCAGCCAATTTGTAAATCTGGCACTGGTTGTGAACATATCCAAACTCATAAGCAAACATCCCAAGGTAAAAGGGGTGTGAGTTCGATTCTTACCAAGTGATTCTACTTCATTTCTAATCTGTGCTGTTTACTTGCTGCCATAGAATGAGGGTCGGGGCAGTTGCATGAAAATAACTAAAACTAGCATTCCAAGTGAAATTATGAATCACTGCCACCCATATATGCTGTATAGGGGTGATCAATTAAGAAATTGGAAAAAGGGGTGATCAATGAATAAGTTACTTCTCTCACCTTTTGTTGTGCTGTGATCACTAAAAAAGTCGGAATTTTAAAAAAACACAAACTATGGGATCAGTTTAGTATAAACTTAAATTTCAAATTGAACCCCAACACTAAAAACCTATTATGGGGAGGGGGGAATTAAAAAAAACAAAAACCAGTTTTTTTCTAGACAATAAGGAGTAAATTTTCAGCCCTCTAGCTCAATTGGCGTGGCTGGTACACACGATACATACTTATGTTGACAGTTTTGGTGACAGTTTTAGTTGACGGCTTCTAATAACACAAAGAATGGGTTTAATTGTCCGAGAAACTCTTTGAATACTCCAAAGGATAAGAAAAGTGTTAATGGCATTAAAATTCTTCCATCTTCCAGACTCTGGCACAGCAAGATATTTGGCATCTTTACAGTCCGTAAATCTATGTGAGAAATCTAACCAATTCTTGCACAATGACTCTGCACCCTGACCCCAATCACTAAATCATTCATTAAGTCCATAACGAGTCCGGTTCATTAACAATTGATCGCATGCTACTGGTAATTTCACAGACCAATGTGAATATTTATAGATCTGCTGACATGTATTTTCGGTCATTTCAGTGGTCAGCATTGGCTGTAAGAGTTCAGAATCAAATTCTCTTGCCACCCGATGTACCCTTTAGAAATTCAGCCCACAAAAGTGAAGTGCATGAAAATTTGACTAATTATTGACCCTGCCTGGGTAGTGGGCAAGCGTACAGTAATAGACTTGCTAATAGATATTGGTCTGATTCTATAAATGGCCAGAATGCATAGACTGCAGAAATATACTGACAATTATTGATGTGTTTTAAAAGCTAGCTTCTTAGTGCTATATGTGGAAAGGCTGGTAATCCCAAATGTTTAAAATCAGAGTTTTTGTTCTGTAATGTGAATTGTAGGTGCAAGACATTGGCTTTCAAATTCAGAGCCATGCAATACGCACAAGAAAGGATCTTTCTTTACATCCCATGGAGAGAGCACAAGATGGAACATTATATCAGAGAGCAAACAGGAGTCAGAGATATCATAAAAGCCATTAGGAAGCTCAAATGGCATTGGGTGGGCCATGTTGCAAGGATATCAGATAACCGCGGAACATCATGACTCACAATGAGGATCTCCAGAGTGCATAGACTGCAAACAGAACTAGACAGCACTCACAGAGCGCATACCTTTTGTCAATGACATACACTAACTAAAAACAGAATGAAAATAAGTTCTTATATAACTACGGTACAGGGGAGCTAATTCTAACCTAATAATGAACAGTGTTATTTTCTTGATTTGTGTGTGGTAACACTGGACTATTCCACTGGCTGGAGGTGGGTGAGGGGTAAAGTTTTGCTGAAAAATGACTTCCTTCACACTGTTTCAAACTATGCACTATTCCCAGTAAATGAATTCAGCATTTTATTTCCTATAAAATAAACATCTAAATCCAAATATATTCATAAATTATTTTCAACTGGGATTAACGAGTAGATCATATAAAAAACATAAAACAAAAAACAGATGAGGACAGTCATCGTATAGAAATGATCAGCAAGCTAATCTTGCTGGCTATTGTTAGTGGGTTCGATTCTCATCGGATCTCCCAGTATAGATGGTCTGATACCAATGCTAAGTTACTATATACTTATATAATGAACAGTGTGATTTTCTGGTTGTGCTGTCCGTAACACTTGATTCTCTGACTCAGGGGTAAAATTTTGCTGATAAAAGAAACTCCTTCCCAACTTTTGAAACTATGGACTTATCAACTGAAACAAATTTGCTATTATTTTTTCTCAGAAAAATGTTTCATAGAAATTCAAATATATCAGTGAATTTTTTCATGGGTCGTGTAAGAACTAGTGTAAGAATAAAGAATTTACTATTTAAAACATTATTAAGAGGTTTAAATTTTCGAAATCTCTTTTTAATAATATTTGAATTTCTATGAGATGATCTTTTGAGAAGACTTTTTTGGAAGACTCAAGTGTTTCAAATGGTGGGTAGGAGATATTTTTATCAGCAAAATTGTTTCCTTTCAGTGGAAGAGTCCATAGTTATGGACAGAGATACAGAAAAGAATCACACTGTTCATTATATGAGTAGATAACTTCAAGAAGAGTCATTAACATTCAAAGAGTTTTTTCGAGCAATTGAATTCATCCTTGCTATTCTGTTGTTCCCACAAAATTGTCCAAAAAACACTTTGAATACTCCCATGAATATTAAGGCAAAGCAAAGTGTTAATAGTATGCAGGGCTGGCCCTAGGGTTCTTGGCACCCTGGGCAAGCTGAACTTCAGAGCCCTTTAAAGTATAGTATTATCTTATTCATTTATTTATGTTTTGCAATGAGAAAAATAAAATACAGGTCTCGTTAGTCACTCAATAGAAACCGTCATGTGACCATACAAAATAATAAATAAAAAAATTAAAAAATGCATTTATAGAAAGTGCCTTTCTCGGGAACCTCAATGCTTAAGTCCCCACTGGACAAAAGCGCTTGAAAACCTGTGCAAACACTTGCTGTAAAAATATAAGGCCTATTAAAGAAGAGTAAGAAGAAAGTGCAACTTGTCAATAAAGTTTTTTACAAAACACGAAGCATGAGCTACAGTTATGAAGTGCATTTATTTACTGAGTTCAGATAATTATGAAAGTCTCAAAGCTTGCTAATGTAAGTATGTTCTGTATATCATAGGGTAATTGATTCCAAAGTCTGGGTGCTATATAGCTTAAACTCCATAAATCATATTCATAAAGACAAGTTCTAAAATCAAGCCATCTAAATATCGGATGTTAATAAGAGCACAGAGTTCATAAGGGCACATATCATGCAGACATTTGAATACTGTAATTAACATTTTGAACAAGATTCTTTCTTCTATCCTAAACCAGTGTAGGCCAATAAGGCAGGTCCTAATTGACTCGTATTTCCTATGTTTCAAAACTAACCGAGCAGCAGCATTTTGAACTTTTTGTAGTTTGTTAATTTGTGATTTATTCAAGCCAAAGAAAAATGAATTACAATAGTCTAATCCATTGGTGAGTGAACCAGCTGCTCAGTTTCATTGTTGGAAAGTAAGTTTCTAATACTATGGACATCTCTAATTAATTTATAACAGTGGGAGACTACATTATTAACATGCATTTCTAAGTTTAGAGATTTATCTAGATAGGCCTCAAGATTTTTTACCCAGTCAGAAAAACACATGCAGGATTATCAGGATTGATCTTAAGAAAGAAGGCATTCATTCATTTAATGATCTGATCCATAAGGGAAGGTACCTCTTTTTTAATAACATTATGTTGAAAACTAATCATGAAAGTCTGTCTGGCATGTATGTTCCGGATATCATAGGGTAATTGATTCCAAAGTCTGGGTGCTATATAGCTGAAACTCCTGCGCTCATTTAAATATCGGATGTTAATAAGAGCGCAGAGTTCATAAGGGTAATTGACTCACATTTCCTACATTTCAAAACTAACCGAGCAGCAGCATTTTGAACTTTTTATAGTTTGTTAATTTGTGATTTATTTGAATGACAGTAGTCTAATCTATAGAGTGAACCAGTTGCTCAGTTTCATTGTTGAAAAGTAAGTAAAGCATCAATACTACGGATATTTATGACAGTGGGACACAACATTATTAACATGTATTTCTAAGTTTAGAGACTTATCCAGATATGGCCCAAGATTTTTTACCCAGTCAGAAAAACATGCAGTCGCCATTATTAAGAATTACGCAGTTGATGGTTTGAACGTTTTTAGCACCTGGAGTGAATAATATAATCTCCGTTTTATCGTGATTGATCTTGAGAAAGAAGGATTTCATTCATTTAGTGATCTGATCCATGGGGGAAGGTACCTGTTTTTTAATAACATTATGTTGAAAACTAATCATGAAAGTCTGTCTGGAATTGCTGTCATCGACATAATTAATTTAAGATAACAGTGCGAACAGATTTTGGAATAAATTAACCACGCTACTCAAGGTATTGCTGTTATATGATAACTTGAAATATCGTGGGTGGAATTGCGGATTAAGTGATTTTTCTAACTCACCGTAAGTTAGTAGTAAAAATCCCTTGACTACAATGAATTAAACAGGTCTGGTTAGTCACTCAATAGAAACTGTCATGTGACCAACATCTTTTGGCAGCATTCCGTATTTGGGGTGATCAATTAAAAAATTGGAAAAAGGGGTGATCAATGAATAAGTTACTTCTCTTGCCTTTAGTTGAGGTGATCACTAAAAAAGTCTGAATTTTCAAAAATAAACATAAACTAGGGACCAATTTAGTATAAATTTACATTGCAAATAGAACCCACCACCAAAAATCTATATATGGGGTGAATTTTTTAAAAACACCAAAAATCATCATCATCATCATCATCATCATCATCATCATCATCATCATCATCATCATCATCATCATCATCATCATCATCATCATCATCATCATCATCATCATCATCATCATCATCATCATCATCCGTTATGGTTCACTGCTTGACATAGGCCTTTCCCATCTCCTTCCATGATGACCTAGATTGTGCTAACCTCTGCCACGTCTTACTGGCAAACGTTTCTAACTCATCTCTCCGTCTTGTATCTGGTCTTTTCCTACTGTGTTTACTGTCCTTTGGGCACCAATCGGTTAGTCTTTTCCCCCATCTATTGTCATCTCTTCTTGCTAGGTGACCAGCCCATCTCCATTTTTGCTGCTGAATAATTTGTATAATATCCTTCACTCTAGTCCTCCCTCTGATCCATGTTGATCTTTTTCTATCTCTTAGAGCTATCCCTAGCATTGCTCTTTCCATGGCTCTCTGTGCTATTCTAACTTTGTTTTCAGTTCGTTTTGTAAGTCATGGCTGGTATTATGCAATCATTGTATACTTTACGCTTTGAGCACATTGGTAAGGTGCTCTTAATTAATCACCGCTACCCACAACACTGGATTTAGTCAATCACTGCTACCCACAGCACTGGTTTATTGATGGATTTAGATTACTCTTGTATTTAATATTATATGTATCTATGTATCTATCTATGTATCAGACTTTGCCCAGCTTTTCTGTAGTTTTATTAAGGTTTTCTGGTGGGGGCCATGCAGGGCTGCCTGAGGGTGCACGTGTGTCTGCCTGGGGAGGGGGGTTGCGCGCCTAGCGTCCATCCTCAGGCAGCCCTGCACGGCCCCCACCAAAAAACCTTAATGAAAGCCCAGAAAAATCGTCATTAAAATATCAAAGAAATCTAGTTAACAACCTTTACAAGGGAAGTAACAGAAAGCTTCAAAGCCTCACTTCCATATAATGGACTGAAAGTAATGGCTCTGTTTGCCATATAGTTACATTGTAAATAGAACCCCCCTTCATAAAACTAACTACTTCTACAAAGATTGTTACGGTCTAATGGATTAAAAGGGAAAAAAATTACTGGAAAATTCTCCCCCTAAATAGGTTTTTAGAGTGGGGTTCAATATGCAATGTAAGTTTATGCTAAACTGGTCAATAATTTTTGAAAATTCAGACCTTTTTTTAGTGATCACAGCCCTACTTTTGAACATGTTCCTTTTTTCTCTCTCTCCAACACCTTCTCTCTTATATTCATTATCCTTCTACCTCTTTCTTCCTCCTCTTTCTTTCTGTTCTATTCCACTGTCTCTCCTGCTCCTTTTACCCATAGCCTCATTTTCATCTTTTTTGGTTCTTATCTGCTACCCTTTCTCTCATTTCTAACTTTCCTCCTCGTTTTCAACCCCCCCACCTACTGCTGTTTTTCTCTTCCTCCTTTCCTTTTTTCTCCTTTTCTTCTTCCACTTAACTTCATCCCACTCCTGTTTTTCCTTCACTTTTCTTCTTCTTTCTCTAACTGTTTCTGCTTTTTCTCTTGTTTCTTCTATCTTTTTTCATTCACTTCTTCTTCTTCTTCTTCTTCTTCTTCTTCTTCTTCTTCTTCTTCTTCTTCTTCTTCTTCCTGTAGTTTTCTCTCCTTCTTTTAATATCCCCCTCTCTCCTTGAATCCTTTCCCTTTTCTCTTTCTCCTTTCCCATTCTCATCATTTCTTCCCTTTTTCTCTTCTCCTCTTCTTTCCCCATTTCCTTCCCTTTCTTCCCTATGACCCTCATCTCCTTCCAAATTTCCATCCAATTCCCGATCTTGTCTCCGCACTTACGTTGTACCCCCTCCCATCCCACGTGTCACGATTCCTCCTCTCATTTCCTTAATTGGAAACTGTCACCAAAACTTTCAACATAGGTTTCTTCAGTTTTTAAGTTGATCTGTCTGTCTATGTATGTATGTATATATCATGCGTACAGGCCACACCAATGGAGCTAGAAGGCTGAAAATTTCAACATTTACTCCACTTTTTTGTTTTTTGACCCCCACCCCTCTAAATACGTTTTTAGTGGGGGTTCAATTCACAATGTAAGTTTTTGCTAAATCGGTCTCATAGTTTGTATCCAGCTGCATTCATGCTTGTTTTTTGAAAATTCAGACATTTTAGTGATTCAACAAGGCAAGAGAAGTAACTAATCTATTGATCACCGCCTTTTCCAATTTTTTAATTGATCACTCCGAACACGGCACGCTGCCAAGAAACGGTTTCTATAGAGTGACTAACAGGACCTGTATCCTCTCCATCCGATCTTGTCTCTGCACTTCTATGTTGTACCACCTCCTCCCCCCCAGCTGTCACGATCCCCTCGCCTCCTCTCATTTCCTTAATCTTTTTTTAATTTCTTCCCCTTGCCACACCTGTCACTCCTTAAGATTCAATTAAAGGCCGATATTTCCATCCTCAAAAATGCAACAAAAAAAACGAAAGTATTTTTTGAACGCAAAAATTTCAAATTGAATTTAAATTCGACGTTAATTCAATTTTCGGAGCAAGGAAAGTCCAGCACCAAGCACAGGCCTTCAAAATTTTTGAAATCTAAAATAAAATCGCATATTTTAAAAAAAATCAAGTATCAAACTAAAGGTCTGTTTTGCTAGCATCTATATCTATTTTGTTTTCAAAAAAGAATCATTCATTTCAAACAAATTTTCTTGGTAAGATATTTTGGCAAAGTAGGACAATTTAACTGCCAGAAATGGATCATAAGGACTGATTTGATTGATCACTGCTAAAGAAGCTAACATCTTGTTTACTTTCATACTAAACTGGCACAGCATTGTAATGATTGTTTGCATTGCATCTCCCCCATTTCTTCTTTCTTCTAGTGTAGGTAGTTTTAATTTTTTAAGTCTGTTGTAATAGATACATATCACACATGTGTATTTTGAACTCACACAAATACTCGGGTCATTTAGTTAAATCATATTTTCCACAAAACACCCAGGTTCAGATTTTTCTAGAACCAAGTTATCTGTCCACAAGTACACTTTCAGATAACCGACTCACCAACATGAAAATATACCACTTGAATTGTAATTCAATACACATTGCGGACTAAATGTCTAGGAAGACCTTGTACCTTGTCTATTCCATTTTACTGTAGGAAGTTGACAAGAACCACATTGAAAAGCTAACATTTACACCAGTCTCACACCTTCCACTTATCTTCTCCTATAAAAATGCTAAATCATTTCAATCTTTAACTTCTGGGTTCATTTTTGTTGCCCTTCTTTGTATGTTTTCTAGTTCTGTGAAATCTTTTTTGAGGTGTGGATTCCACACTTGGACAGCTTATTCTAAGTGCGGTCCACTTTTAGTCTGAAATTCATCTCAGATAATCCATTTTTATGATAATCCTATTTCTTAAACTGTTTGAAAAATAAATGTGTTGGAATGAAAACCTAAAAGTGTACATTCACTTTAGAAAGGTAAAATTAGGATTTCTAAACAGAAAAATAAGTGCTTTCCTAAAGTAATCCTTGCACTTATAAATCTGGGATATCTAAATTGTACAAATATCTACTGGCTTGAATATATTGTTGTATGTATTTTAATATGTGAATATTTCTTTTTAAATATTAAATTTCAAGAGCCTCACTGATGTTTTTGAGTGTCATGATGTTTTTTATAGATGGACAGGGTGATCACAAAGTCTTTCCTTGATTTCAAACAGCTAGCATAGTTTTTAAATATGATTGTACATAATCAGGGGAGGACTTCATTCTTGAATATATTGTTGTATGTATTTTAATATATGAATATTTCTTTTTAAATATTAAATTTCAAGAGCTTCACTGATGTTTATGAGTGTCCTGATTTCTTTATATATGGACGGGGTGATCACAAAGTCTTTCCTTGATTTCAAACATCTAGCATAGTTTTTAAAATATGATTGTATATAATCAGGGAAGGACTTCTTGTTCACCCTGTATTCTTTTCCTGTGCAAACAATTTTGTCTCGCAACAAATACTTATAGTTAAAAAGGAGAAAAATTGAAAAAAAGTAAAAATGAAAAAAAATTATATTAATCCCAAGAGCCTCACTGATGTTTTTGAGGGTCATGATTTTTTATAGATGGACAGGGTGATCACAAAGTCTTTCCTTGATTTCAAACAATTAGCATAGTTTTTAAAATATGATTTTACATAATCAGGGAAGGACTTCTTGCTCACACTGTATTCTTTTCCTGTGCAAACAATTATGTCTCACAACAAATGCTTGTAGTAAAAAAAGGGAGAAAAATTGAAAAATAAGCAAAAATGAAAAATAAAGTTAAAAGAAAGCGGAGTTTTAAAAAAAGATTTTCCTCTCTTTCTTTTCTTTAAAACTCAATATGTCCCGCCGGATTGAGAACAAACCTTTTCTAAAAATAACAAATAAGAAAAAAAACTCTTTTTATAATAAGTAAAAAACTAAAAACATAAAAGGATCATTATCTTCAAACACCAATCCCTCCAAAATATTTTTTGGCAAAAAAAAAAAGAAAGACTTATAAATTTTCTTTTAGATGTCTTTTCAGACATTAAAAGAAAATTAAGAAAATTAGAACAAAAAAAACGTTCCCTTTGATCTTTTTTTGATTCAAATAAACGAATGATGACCAATTCTACTGGTGCTGTTCAAAGTCTGGCACTAGAATTTCCAGAATGATACTAATTGATCGAGTCACTGCTTGATAGGATCGCTTTGTCTGTCTCGTTCTGTTTGGCTGATTGCAATCTGGAAAGAAATCCCCGGGATTAATCTGGTTTATTGTCAAGATAATGGGATCTGCAGTCAAGCATCAGATTATTGAATCAAAATGGAATCCAGATCAAAGATTATAGAGCTGGATTATCCATCTCTTCTTATGAAAATGATAAAGCAACAACACAGACATTACTCAGCATGGATGATCCCAGAAATGGAGCTCTCTTGAAAAGTTAGACAAAAAAAAAAGAACTAGCATTCCAAGGTAAATCATGAATCACTACCACCCATGTATGCTTCTTTTAACCTCGTAAAATTAAGTTACCTTCATGAAAATACTACCAGTAAGGTTTGAACTATAAATTCATGATTTTCAAAAACAAAGCAAGCGTGAATGCAGCCAGACACAAATTAAGGGATCAATTTGGCATAGACTTACACTGCAAATTGAACCCCTCACTAAAAACCTATTTAGGGAGGCAATTTTCAAAAAAAGAAAAGAAACATTTTCCCTACTCAGTGAACAAAGGGGATGTACAAAATTTCAAGTTTCTACTGTGAACAGTTATGGCTGGGCAAAGTCTGGATACATAGATATGATTTTGTGAACAGATGAATAACCTAAACCCAGCAACAGTGATTAAACTGGTCTGTTGTAGGTAGTGGTGATTAAAAGAACAAGACACCATTCTGATGCTGTTTAGAAGTGGTAAATTTGTTCTGCTTTGTTTAATTGTGAGACCAGATGTTCTGCTTTGTCTAATTGTGAGACCAGATGTTCTGCTTTGTCTAATTGTGAGGCCAGATATCTGCTTTGTCTAATTGTGAGACCAGATGTTCTGTTTTGTCTAATTGTGAGACCAGATTCCATAATAATTACCTGGAATTACCTAGGGTTCCCGGTCCCCTGGGCAAGCTAAACCTCAGCGCCCTGTAAAGTATACTATTAGCATTCTATCTCACCAAACTATGACAAGCCTGACTGAGCTTGTCATTGGTCATGAGAATTTCCTTTACCAATTGTTTCTCTTAGTTTAACCACAACAGAAAGTATTTAACTGTCAGATATTCCTGAAAAATCTAACTTCACATCGGGGAATTTTGTTATTTTGATTGTTTTTTATTCTGTTTAATTTATTCCTTTTCTTGTTTTTCTATTTCTATTTGGAAAGTCCTACTGTCTCAGACACATGACAGGAGCCCCCTAGCACTTGGCGCTCCGGGTGACTACCCTTGTTGCCAGTACCTAGGGTCGGTCCTGCTGCTGGGAGAGAAAGGATTTTTCTGCTTTTTGACTTATGTTGGTGTTGTTCAATTCAGATGATTTTATCATGATTGTACTATATTTTCACTCTCAAATAATAATCATGAAAGGAAGAAGAGATTGTAATAATCATTTGGTTTCATCAGCAGCCTTTTAGCATCTGTCATTGGATATAGACTCATCAGACCTCTCGATCATGGGCATCGCAGAGCCAATACCTTCTGAACTTGTCTAATTCGTCACGCCATCTTATTTTTTGCCGGCCACAGTTTCGCATATGATCTATGGGGATCCATGTTGTAAGTTGTGATGTCCAGCAGTTGTCTGACATTCTTGCAACATGACCAGCCCATTGCCATTTGAGTTTTCTAATGGATTCTATGATATCTCTGACTCCTGTTTTTTCTCTAATATACTGTGCTATCTTGTGATCCCTCCATATGATGTTGAGCATGATTCACTCCTGTGCACGTTGCATGGTTCTCAGTTTGAGGGCCGATCTTTTGATTAGGTTCCATGTTTCAGCTCCATAGGCGACTATCAGGAGGATACATTGGTTTAACCGTAACTCTTCTTTTTATAACTAATGAGATTTTCTTGTTTTTGAAGGTTGAGCTTGCTCTGCCAAAGGCTTGCCAAACTAGACTGATACTTTGCTTGATTTCTTCTTCTTTTAAGGATTTCATGGAAATTCGTTGTCTTAGGTGTTGTGAGTAGCAGTGAGTAACAAATGATATGAATTTTATATTGCAGACATTAAATTTATCTATTGATGATATTTGATAACTTTAATTCTTTAAAGCCTAGTGTCATTCCTCCACTTTTCCTTCACCTTTCCTCACCTCTAAACATTTATTTTCCCAAAAGATCATCAGAATAGTCTCCATACGTTTCCCTCCAAAAATATCACCAGTTTAGAAAAGGTGCAAAGTTCAAACAGTCAGTTGATTGCTCAACAATTATTCAACAGCAGCAGCTATTTGTTGACCAATGAGAACGTATCTAAATCCAAGGCATGTGGAAGCCTGCCTATTTCCTATATATATCAGACGACAGACAATTTCAAGTCAATAACAGCAGCTGTTGCCTGCTGGCACCGGCTGTTGATTCACCTGCACACATGGCATTCTAACATTCACCACGGCAAGCAAGTAAGTCCCAGATTTGACTCACACATACATTTGCATATAATCACTCACACATACATACACTCATGACACGACTAGTGTTATTATCCATATGCATATACATACATTTACAACAACTTCTTATTGAATCTTTCATTCCATTCAAACTGAATATTTCTTAATGCAAGACGCATTCTTTTTCCCAAACAATATTCATTCATTCTTTCATTCAATCTTTCATTGTTATTGTTCTTGAATAAATTATGTTATATACATTTGTCTATTCATTTATTTCATTGAACTTTGAACAAGACGGAATTTATAATTGTAGACAGAGAGAGATATGTTCTGCCATATTCCTCTACGGACTCATCTCCCTACAAAGAGATGACACAATGCCCTACACTAGTGATAGAATAATCCAAATTTTGATGATAAACTCTATTAGTTTGGTTTAATGACAGATATTAACAGATTAAAAATGCAAACAGAAGATAATGTACTTACAGATCATTTATTCAAAGTCAACCACACACGTGTGTCCTTACGAGCTCTGTCTTCAACTGATAACGCTATACAATAATGGCTGCTCGTTGACCAGAACATAAAACAGTGCCCCCTAGTGGAAGTCTTCTGCCTAAGGGGAATAACTCATGACACTTACTTAACAAACTCTACTCAATGTTTAAGGAAAAGAAAAGAAAAACTGTCACCTGTGTAAGGTTAGTATAATGACAGATATTAACAGATTAAAAATGCAAACAAAAGACATACTTACACAGATCCAGTTAATTCATACATTTACAATGGCCGCGGTCAATGACACACGTGTGTCTTCTCCGATCTTCTAAAACCAATATATGGCTACTCGTTCACCAGAAAATGAATAAATTAAACAGAATATTACTGGAAGTCGATAAACGCTAACCTGCTTAAGAGGGATAACTCAAGATACTTACTTAACAATCTAAAATGACAAGATTCTGTAAAATATAGGGTCCAGATGACAGAAAAGTCCCAGGGATAATTTTCATTGATTTTTGCAAGGAAAAAAGTGCCAAGTCACGTCAAAGATGGAGTCTGTGTTAATCCAAGAATATAATAAAGCAGACATTTTGAATTCTGTGAGCTTTTTCGAAGCATTTCTTTTTCTGGTTCAATTGGAAGAGCTAAAGAAGTTAGTGTAGAAAAAGGAAAGAAAATTTTAGATTATGAACAGGGCCGGTCCTAAGTATCGGCAACGCATGCAGTAGTCCAGGTTGCCAAATGCTAGGGGCATCTGTCAGCTATCTGAGACGGTAGGACTTGCCAAATACAAATGGGAAAATGAATAAATTATACAGAATAAAAACAGTCAAAGTAAGAAACTTCCCTGATATGAAATCAGATTCTTTAGGAATATCTGACAGTTATTAATCACTGCTACTCACAACAGACTGGTTTAAACACTGCTGCTGGGTTTAGGTTATTCATGTAGTCTGACATTTATATGTAGCTATCTATGTATCTGGACTTTGTCCAGCCATAACCGTTCAAACTTGAAAATTTTACACACACACTCCTATCAATGAGTAGGGAAAATGTGTTTTTTGTTTGAAAATTCCCCTCCAAAATAGGTTTTTAAAGGGGGGTTCAATATGCAATGTAAATTTATGCTAAATTGGTCACTAGTTTGTGCCTGCTTGTTTTTTTGAAAATTCAGACATTTTTTAGTGATTACAGCCAAACAAAAGGCGAGAGAAGTAACTTATTCATTGATCACCCCTCTTTTCAACTTTTGATCACCCCTAACACAGCATATATGGGTGGCAGTGATTCATAATTTCCCTTGGTAGTATAATATTTGTTGTGGCAAAGCATTCGGCAAAGGAAATACCCATGACCAACGACAAGCTCAGTTAGTCTTAGCTACTTTGGTGAGATAGAGTGCTCACAATATTATACTCTCATGGACACCAATAACCTTAGGGCTGGCCCTGATTATGAAATTCATTAGAAAAAAAATCTGCTTAATAGGTTAAAAAATGTAAAAATCTGCTTAATAGGTTAAAAAATGTAAAAATAATTGCTAACATTTTGATTGGACTACTTGTTCTCTATTCCCAATGCCTCTATCCAAAGAATTGTATATTTTGTAGAGCTAGAAGTATTATTTTAATTGAAGCAGCCATCTTGTTTATAATTTTAACCAGTTCATTATACAAAATCAAAAATAATGACTGAAAGTAAATAACCTTCAAAGCAGAGTTGCAATTTGGTACTTTCCAAGACCAATATTTGGTACTGAACAAAGTTATTTGGTTCCAAAAATAAAGATTTGGTACTGAAGCAAAAAGCAAATTTTTATTAAAGATAACAATCCCTTAGAAGCGAATGATATGATACAACATAAATATACATGAACAATAGATAAAAAAAATAGGTATTTTATGCATTTTTCCAGCCAGCCTGGATGATGGATTTTATATTATTTGATTATTTTGTTACTGAAGCTACTTTATTTGGACCCAAGACCATACAAATCTGGTCTGATGATGGATTTAAAGTTATTTGATTCTTTTGGTACTGAAGCTCCTTCATTTGGTCCCAAGACCAGACAAATTTGGTCTGATGATGGATTGGAAGTTATTTGATTATTTTGGTACTGAAGCTACTTAATTTGATCCCAAGACCATACAAATTTGGCCTTGTGCGGCAAAAGACAACTGGCAATCCAGCTGTAATGGTTCATTAATTCTTTGATCGTCAAATCCTGAGCAGCTTACAGCAGTCAAATTAAATAATTATTAAGACAAGAGTTTCCTTTGTACATTCACTTTGGGAGTTCACATGATTCAGCCATTGTTTCTTGACTAATGTTTACATAAAAAACAATACCGGTCTCATAATGTCATCTTATAATGTTATGGAAGGTTTGTTTATTTCATTAAATCTCTGCTTTGTGTGTCATTCAATGGTTATTAGCCATAATGAAAACACATTCTCTCTCGTGTCACATCGATTTTCTCTAAAAGCCTGTGAAACATTGAATCTAATGGAAAAAGCAGCACGGATCAGAAATAAAGCCAGAGGCTTATTCTTTGTTTTCCGATCCACGCTGCTTAGAAATGATGGTAGAATTAAGATCCGGGAGTTGTTATAAAAAAGCAACTGGTATTAAAACAGGTTAGTCGCTCAATAGAAACTGTCACATGACCAATGTCATCTGGCAGCATACCGTGTTGGAGGTGATCAATTAATAAGTTACTCCTCTGGCCAGTGATCACTGAAAACATGTGAATTTTCAAAAACAAGCATGAATGTTGCCGGACACAAACT
>VCCN01004803.1:320051-335469 GCA_006491835.1 Architeuthis dux
TATAGGGCTATTATATGAACAATGTCAATGAATTGCTTATGATTTTAATGTAGAAAAACATTGTAAATAATTTTACTATGGAAATGCATTGTAAATGATTTTATTATAGAATTTGAAAATCAGGAAAATATGAATTGTCAGTGATCTGGAATTAATGCAAGTGACAGGATAGGGCTATTATATATATAATGTTAATAGATTTCTAATGATTTTACTATAGAAAAATATTGGAAATAATTTTACTATAAAAATGCATTATAAATAATTTTGATGATAGAAATGCATTGAAAATCAGGAAAATAGGTATTATCAGTGCCCAGGTATTAATGTAAGTATTACTGATAGAGCTATTATATGTATAATACTCAAGCCCTCCTCCCAAAAGGCAAAATCTTTTATAGGATATAATGACACCATTGTTATAAGTTTGTGGCTTTTTCTCAATTTATAATTATAAAGTTTTAATAATTCCTATTTTTTTGACACCCTGACTTAATCGTACTTGATCCTATTTGCCCCCAATATTTTCTTCAGTTGTTCTTTTAGTTGTACAATAATAACAACCACTTCCCTGGGTAAAATATGATTTTCCCTGACACTAATTGATACGCTATGTTGAAAGTGACAAAAAATAATAACAGTCTTTTGGATAGGCTTTGTTATAAGGTGAAGTCTGCTTTATCGGCTCATATTTCACATTTTTCATTCCCCCTCCTTACACAGAGGATAAACAAAATAAAAATGGATGCCTACTTTTATGATGTTCTGGGTGTTTACTGATCTGTCACTCATGACTAGGTTGGTCAACCATACCATCTGTTTCTTTAGTTGCTTGGTTGGATATGTTTGAATAGGCAACGACTCTAGCCTAGAGAAGCCATGATGTTTGAATAGGCACCGAACCCAACCTAGAGAAGTCAAGGGCAGGTTTTATGGAACTTAGGTCGAACCAGCTGCCTTTTCAACTGTTCTGCCTTTATTGCCAATACTTTATGATGCTAGGCTGGCAAAAACTACATTTTTTTTTTTCAAACAAATATTCTTCTGATAAGTTAATAATCCCCCGGTTGATGTGATCACTGAATACAAAGACTGAAAAGTAGTTTTGGTTACTTTATTTTTTGTTCTTTTTTTCTTGTTTTGATTTCTGATTTATTTATTATTGAGTGATATTGGTACAAATAAAAAATTATCTGAAGTTCTTGTCTGCTGCTTGAAACTGGTCTTCTCTAAACTCTTCTGTTTACTGGTCGTTCTGCTTTAAAAGCAATGATTTTCCGACACTTGTTTTTCTTCGAGGGCTGACAGTCGTTCCAAATACCTACATGTGCAAGTGCGTGCACACACATAGACATACACACACACTTTTTAAAGCAATTAGAAACCATCAGCAAAAACCATCAACAAAACTGTCAACATAGGTTTCTTCAGATTTCAAGTTGGTCTGCCTGGCTGGCTATGTATGTATGCATGTATAAAGCATACTGGATGCACTGAAAATTTAAGCATAACGAGCTGAAAATCAACTTAGAATAGCACAGAGAGCCATGGAAAGAGCAATGCTAGGGATAACTCAGATAGAAGAAATAGAAAAAGATCAACATGGATCAGAGGGAGGACTAGAGTGAAGGATATTATACAAATAATTAAGCAGCAAAAATGGAGATGGGCTGGTCACCTAGCAAGAAGAGATGACAATAGATGGGAGGAAAGACTAACTGGGTCAGTAAACGCAGTAGGAACTCAGAATAGTACAGAGAGCCATGGAAAGAGCAATTCTAGGGATAACTCTAAGAGATAGAAAAAGATCAACATGAATCAGAAAGAGGACTAGAGTGAAGGATATTATACAAATAATTAAGCAGCAAAAATGGAGATGGACTGGCCACCTAGCAAGAAGAAATGACAATAGATGGGGGGAAAAGACTAACTGACTGGTGCCCATGAGACAGTAAACGCAGTAGAAAACGACCAGATGGGGAAACGAGATAGAAAAGTTTGCCGGTAAGACGTGGCAGAGATTAACACAATCTAGGTCGTCATGGAAGGAGATGGGAAAGGCCTTAGTCCAGTAGTGGACCTATAACGGCTGATGATGATGATGATGATGATGATGATGTCTAGAAAAAACTTTGTTTTTGTTTTTTGAAAATTCCACCCTTAAATAAGCTTTTTTAGTGGGGGGTTCAATTTGCAATGTAAGTTTATGCTAAATCGATCCCTTAGTTTGTGTCCAGCAGCATTTAAGCTTATTTTTTGAAAATTCAGACTTTTTTTTACTGAACACTCCCCAACAAAAGTAAGTAACTTGATCACCCTTTTTCCCAATTTTTTAATTGATCACCCCAACACGGCATGCTGCAACAAGACGTTGGTCATGTGACAGTTTCTATTGAGTGACTAACACGACCTGTCTGTCAATTTATTATATCCAAAGGTTTATGATCAATTGTACCAAAAAGACCTACAGTAGATACACAGCAGTCCCTGCCCATGACTGGATTTCATTCACAACTTTTTTTTCTTTTTCTGGTTAAGTTAATTATTTTTTATATTTGAGTTTTGTCTGGGCAGTGTCCAGTCATTTAATATTAATGAAACTGTTAAGTATCATGAGTTATTCCCCTTAGGCAGAAGACTTCCGCTAGGGGGCACTGATTTATATTCTGGTGAACGAGCAACCATTACTGATTGTGTTTATTAGTAGAATAAAGAGCTCGGGTGAGACACACGTGTTTGGTTGGCCGCGGTCATTAATATGAATAAAGGATCTCTGTAAGTACATAATATTTTGTTGCTTTTTTAATCTGTTAATATCTGTCACTAACCCAAGCTTACAGAAACAATAGCCGACCCTGGGCAATGTACTCATTTTGTCATCAATAAACAAATTGCTAGTGTCCATCACCAAAAAGCTCAATTTTGTTTTCATCTATCCACAGAACATTTACCCAGAAGGATTATGGTTTATCCAGATACTTTTTGATAAAGATCAGTCGTTCCTTTTTATGTCTTTTTTTTCAGCAATGGGGTCCTCTTTGGCTACATACAAAAGCAGCCCCATCCCCCATCTTGAGCCAACCAACCACTTCAAAAAGAAATTCCTCTGTTCTTAATAGCAGGGCCGGCCTTAGGAGCTGCAGGGCCCAATTGAAAACGTTTTTTTGCTGGACCTCACAAGCGTGAATCCGGCCAGACACAAACTAAGGGATTAATTTAGGATAAACTTACATTGCAAATTGAAAAAAACATATTTAGGTGGGAGAATTTTCAAAAAACAAAAAAATCATTTTCCCTACTCATTGAAGGGAGTGTGTGTGGAAAATTCGAGTTTCAACTATGAACGGTTAGGGGTGGGTGAAGTCCGGATACATAGATGGATACATATAAATATCTGAACAATTGAATAACCTAAACCTAGCAAAAGTCTTCAAACTGGTCTGTTGTGGGTAGCAGTGATTAATAAACAAACACTACTGACTTTTTAAGAATTCAGAAGAAAATTAAAATCATTGCTGTTCTCTGTAAAACCTGTAACAATAAGGTGTTGTGTGTATTTGACAAGATTAGAGTGGATTACCCTAGCGCTGGGCCCCTTTAGGCGTAGGGTCCAATTGGCTTAAAATTGTCTCTGTGCTTATCATTAGAAATCATCAACCAACAGTGTTTAAACCGGTCTGTTGTGAGTAACAGTGATTAATAAACAAACATTATAGACCTTTTAAGAATTCATAAGAAAATTAAAATCATTGCTGTTCTCTGTAAAACCTTCAATGTGGTCGTATGTTGCAATGTGTTGTGTGTATTTGACAAGATGAGAGTGGATTACCCTACCCCTTAGTCATGGGGTCCAATTGGTTTAAAACCGGCCCTGATTGACAGTGAACTTATAATGACTGAAGAAAGTAAAGACAAAAGTCTAGAGATTATGGCCAAGTGCCAATTCTCCACAGGCAGACCAACTTGAAAACTGAAAGAAACCTATGTTGACAGAATTCAGAAGAAAATTAAAATCATTGCTGTTCTCTGTAATGCAATGTGTTTTAGGTATTTGACAAGACTAGTGTAGATAAGCCTAGCGCGGGGGCCCCTTTAGATACGGCTGTAACGGCTGTGAAGACAGTAAAAACGAAAATCTAGAGATTATGGCCAAGTGCCAAATCTCCACAGGCAGACCAACTTGAAAACTGAAAGAGACCTAATGTTAACAGTTTTGGTTGACGGTTTCTAATTATCCCTTTAAAATCTGCAACAATGTGTTGTTGTGTGTATTTGATAAGACTAGAGGTGATTACCCTAGCGTGGGTCCCCGTTAGACATGGGACCTAATTGAGAGCAATTGGTCCAATTGGTTTCAAGCCGGCTCTGTTTAATAGTCCTGTTTACTTTGTGCTCAGTCAATTTGACATTGGTACAGGTCAATCCTCAGGGCAAGGCTCTGGCATTGTTTACATTTCTCTTTTTATTATTGATTCTCTATCCGACCTGTTTGTGTCAGGTGTCCTTCTATTTGGTAACAAACAAGTGACCACAGCTCAGTTAATGACATGGTTGAGGGTCAGTTTGGCTACAATGAGCCAAGGGTCAGGTGGGTTGTGGACAGAGCAGGGACACTGAAATGACAACTTCCTTGGTGATTAATAGATTTACATACCTGATTCTCTACCTGTAATTTATAGGCATGCACAGACCCAACTTTTAGGTAGACTCCATGACTCATCTAGACACAGGAGTTGTTTTTATCAAGTCATTTTGATCTAACTATAGTTAAGCCTATCGGACAGTATCATTCTTTAAAATGGATTTTCTTCCTATTCCGCATTGCCAAAAAAGTGAATCATATTCAGCTTTTTGTCAAACTCCAGTACAAAGTCTGGACTTTGTTTTCCTACCATCAACAAGAACAATCCTCACCAAAATTAGGGGTGTATACTGATATGTAAAATTTGCGTTCCCCTACCATAATTTGAACTCAGGACCAACTGGCTGTCTTACTGACTGAGCTAAATTGACAAGTCTTAGTTGACTTTGTTAACCTGAAGTACAACTCCAGCCTTGTCGGCTGGGGACTAGAATACGCCGACTGCATCCCCTGCAGAGCGGTAACCCCCCCCCCCCAACAGCGACCAACTGCTTTTGCACCAAAGTCGCAAGACTCTAGTTAAGGAAAAGTATCCTTTCAAGTTCAAGACCCTAGTTAAAAAAAAAGAAAAGTATCCTTTCACCACAGTCGCAAGCCTCTATTTAAAAAATAATAACCATTCACCAAAGTCGCAAGACTCTATTTTTTGGAATTTTAAACTGATTTCGGCATTAAATGACCCATCAAGGGTTGATATGCTGCTAAACAAATCAATCAATAATGAAGTACAACTCAGATGCCATAGAGAGAGATCAGAGGAGAGCCACCAAGATCATTCCAAGGCTGGGAGATATATCTTGCACTGAAAGATTAAAACAACTTAATCTAGATACCCTTGAATATATAAGAAAACGTGCTGACCTACTAGAGGTCTATAGAATCTGGAACAACATACATAGAGTGGATACTGACATTCATTGCTCAAAATGCCCTGATAAGAAAATGCTGACTTCATCTATCTGCAGTAAAACCAGAAGACACAGCCATAAACCACAAATTCAGACCTCCACTCTTGGCAAGAGTGTCAAACGCATGGAACAGCCTAAGTGAAAAGACGGTCACATCCAAGAATATCAATATTTTTTTAAATAATCTTTATTCTGATATCAGACATACCAAATGTTAAGTAAGTATTTTCATTGTCTGTAATGAGTTATTCCCCTTAGACAGGACAGCACTTATCGACTTGAGGAGACATATTGGTTTTGGGTGATCGAGAAGATGCACGTGGCATTGAGTGCCTGGATTGTAAATATGAATGAATAAATTGGATATGTGTAAGTACGTCTTTTGTTGCATTTTAAAATCTGTTAATATCAGTCACTATAACAACCATACATCAAATTTAACTACCATTTTTCACCCCAACTACACTGAAGCTGGCTTAATGATGTAATTAACTGCTGTCAACAAAAGCCAATTTCAAGTCTATTCAAGTATTAAGAAGATTTGAAGGTCCCAATAGTCATGACCAGGACTGTAAGTCTGTAAGAGTAAGATGATTATGCTGATGATAATGGTTATGATGTTATTGGCAGGTGATCAAGTCCTGGCTGCTGCTGCTGATGCTGCTGTTGTTATTGTGGTGGTGGTGGTGGTGATGATGATGATGATGATGATGATGATGATGATGATGATGATGATGATGATGATGATGATGATGATGATGATGATGATGATGATGATGATGATGATGATGAAGCCAAAGTAATGAGAGAAATTACGTGGCGGACTGACTGGTATAACAATATCCAAAGGAGTAGCTACAATAACAACAAAAAGTTATAATGGATGAAGGAAGAAGATAACAAAGGAACTGCTCGATAGTAAATATGTTGACTAGTGCCTCTGCAAAGCACTTGCTTTCAGTGCACCTGTCATTCAAGTCTTTTGTGAAAAAAAAAGGTAAGATCGGTAGAAAAGAAAAAAAATCAGAAGCATAAAAAAAAAAAAAGAACTAAAAATTTGCCGACAAGGGTTTAATGGTTCGGGGGCAATATCAGAGGAGTTACCATGAGGAAAAAAAACCCAAAAAACTTACGAGGAATTCTTTTTTTTTTTCTCCTCAAGGAAGAGGTGAAAAAACATCAAAGAAAGAGAATATGAAAGAAAAAACACGAATCATGAAAGGGGAGGAGGAGGAAGAGGATGAAGAGGCATGGGCGTCTGCTGCCCTTTTTTCAGTTGTGTGTGTGTGTGTGGGGGGGGCAAATGGATATACCTGGACGCTGGTTGTCAGGTGAGGGACTAGGGAGTGCTTAAGCTATGACGACGACTCGTCCTAAGCTGTCACCGTTCATAGTGACCCTTGATCTTTGCCTTCTATAAGGGTCCAACTATCAAACCCTCTCACCCTTGGTGAAGGCCTGATCCGGTGGGGGTGGGGGGTTAAAAAAAAAAAGAAGAAAAGGGTGAAGATAACAGTGGAAAAGTTTTAGAAGAATGAAAAAATTATAAAAATATATATTTGTTTGTATATCTATTAGAATGAAATAAGCCTGTGCTCAAAAAATCTATAAAATAATCTTAAAAATTCTAAAATATAATGTAAAAAATCTATATAATAATCGAGAAAGATTTTTTAAAATAATGTAAAAAAATCGAACCTACTTCTGGACAAATGGTCTGTAGACAGATGAAACGAAAATAGAGGTTTTGGGCAATGCACACCAACGATTTGTTTATTGACAACAAATTCTAGAATTGATGCACCTGAAACCCGTCTGTAGCTGTACTTCGTCCCAAGAAGGTTCAACTTCAAAGAAATGACTTTTTAGCAGTGGATATATATTTGCAGGGGGCGGGGGTCACATAGCCTCACAAACCCTGTCATACACAACATACAGCTCTAATGTTTTTGGTGCCAAATGTTGGTTTCTGCCATCTGCTGGGGATCTGTTCTAAGCGGACACCTTTCTCATTTCCGCTCGATCGACAAATAAAATTATGTATTTTGTTGTTATTTTTAATCACTGCTACCCACAACACTGGTTTATTGCTGGTTTTAGGTTATTCATGTGTTCTGACATTTATATCTATCTATGTATCTATCTATGTATCAGGACTTCGCCCAGCCCTAACTGTTTATAGTAGAAACCTTGTATAGTACAATTAGAAAATTCTGAATAGTTGTGGCTCTATAATAAAAATAAAAGTACCTCTGAATATTACTTTTGGCTTAAAATTAGGTCCCTTAGCATGCACACTGTACAGCAATGCTCAAGCAGGCAAGTCTCTCACAAAATAAGATGGTGGATTGTGTTGACTTGAGAAAAGGAAGTAGTAGCCGTCCTGTTGTGTATTTATATTTGTAAAAATCAACGATTCACCGTTCACTTTATAAGGCCCTGGATAGATAGATTATTTCTGGAGATTCCTATCTTTGTAATCATTCTACCATTTATAAGGCCCTGGATAGATAGATAGATAGATAGATAGATAGATAGATGGATTTTATCTGGAGATCCATATCTTTGTAATCATTCTATCATTTATAAGGCCCTGGATAGATAGATTATTTCTGGGGATTCTTATCTTTGTAATCATTCTACCATTTATAAGGCCCTGGATAGATAGATAGATGGATAAATAGATAGATGGATTTTATCTGGAAATCCATATCTTTGTACTCATTCTATCATTTATAAGGCTCTGGATAGATAGATAAATAGACAGATAGATAGATTATTTCTACTATTGATTTAGAGCATTTTAGTATGAAGATCCATATCTTTGTACTCATTCCATTTTATTTGAGAAAGGTCTGTGGAAGGTTAGGGATAGTCCTGAAAGAGGAATAAAAAAATATCATCAAAATCAAAATGGTGGCAGAACATTGTCGACATTTTACAACGTTAGTGAAATAATTCAGATTCTTTTTTGCCTTTGGTTTAGGATTGGCAAATAAAGACGCACAAAGAAGATAAACATTATGGCACCTAAAAGACCAAAGCATTTTTTTGTCATTTGTTCTTTTTTTCTTTTGCTTTTTCAGATGACTTGGTGCTTTAAGTCAAGTGGGGAAGAATGAAAAAAAAGGAAGAAAATAAAGAAAGGGAGGAGATGGGAACAAAGGAAGGTAGGAGGGAATGAATCAAGAAGACCCAGAATGAAAAAAAGAAAATCAAGAAAATAGGTTAAAAAAAACAGAACAATAGAAAAAAAATTGAAGAATGAAAAAGGTTTGAAGAAGGGAAGAATAAAAAGAAAGAGATTTGCAAAAAAAAGAAAACAATGAATAAGTTATTCCTTTTGTGGGCACTAAAAAGTCAACATTTTCAACAAGCCTGAACGATGCTGGACACAAACTAGTGACCAATTTAGCATAAACTTGCATTGCATATTGAACTCGCCTCTAAAAACAAATTTATGGGGGAATTTTCAAAAAACAAACAAAAAATCCCTTTCCCTACTCATTGAGAGGAGTATGTGCAAAATTTTAAGTTTCTACTATGAATGGTTAGGACTGGGAAAATTCTGGATACATAGATAGATACATAGATGTATATAAATGTCAGAACACATGAATAACCCAGCAATAAACCAGTGTTGTGGGTAGCACTGATTAAAAGAAACTATACCATGATTAAAGATGATAGAACACAACATACACTGAAGGAAACAACAGTGGAGAAAGATCTTGGGATTTATATCGACAACTCACTTAACTTCACTGCGCATATACAAAACAAAGTGAATACAGCAAATTAAACACTAGACTACATAAGACACTCATTTAAATTCATCAATGAGGAGAGCTTCCTACTGCTGTACAAGTCTCTGGTACGTCCCCATCTGGAGTTTGCTTCCTGCATATGGTCTCCTTGAGAGTACAGAGGAGAGCCACCAAGATCATTCCGAGGCTGGGAGATATATCTTACACTTAATCTAGAGACCCTTGAATACATAAGAAAATGTGCTGACCTACTAGAGAGCTATATAATCTGGAACAACATACATAGAGTGCATACTGATGTTCATTGCTCAACATGCCCATATAAGAAAATGCTGACTTCATCTATATGCAGTAAAACCAGAGGACATAGCCATAAACTACAAATTCAGACCTCCACTGGTGTTAGAAAAAATTTCTTCTCGGCATGAGTAGTAAACGCATGGAACAACCTAAGTGAAAGACGGTCACATCCGAAAATATCAATATTTAAAAAAATAATCTTTATTCTGATATCAGACATACCAAATTTAACTACCATTTTTCTTATTAGTTTAATCCCAGCCCAACTACATTGAAGCTGGCTTAATGATGCAAATAAACTGCTGTAAAAAAAAAGTACATATATATATATATAGAGAGAGAGAGAGATAAATTATTTCTGCTATTGATTTAGAGCATTTTAGTATGGAGATTCATATCTTTGTACTCATTCTATCATTTATATGGCCCTGGATAGATAGATAGATAGATAGATTATTTCTGGAGATCAATATCTTTGTACTAATTCTATTTCTTTGAGAAAGGTTTGTACTGAAAGAGGAATAAAAAAAATATCATCAAAATCAAAATGGTGGCAGAACATTGTCGAGATTTTACAACATTAGTGAAATAATTCAGATTCTTTGTTGCTTTTGGCTTAGGATTGGCAAATAAAGACGCACAAAGAAGATAAACATTATGGCACCTAAAAGACCAAAGCAACAAATGAAAGAGAAAAGAAAATGAGGAAAAGGAAAGAGAAAAGAACATGATGAATGAGATGGAGAAAGTGAAGAATTGGGAAAGAAAAAACAAAATGAAGAAAAAGAAAGTGAAAAAAAGGAAGAGAAGAATAAGAAAACGAAAGTGAAAAAAAGAAAACAGAAATAGAAAGAGAAAATAAAATGAAGAAAAGGAAAGAGAACATGAATGAGAAGGAGAAAGTGAAGAATTGGGAAAGAAAAAACAAAGTGAAAAAAAGGAAATAGAAAGAGAAAGTGAAGAATTGGGAAAGAGAGAGTGTGAATTTGGAAGAAAAAGACAAAATGAAAAAAAGGAAAGAGAATTTATTTATTTATTTATATATAATGCCTCTATGGGCATCTCATTATAAAATATTGTCTCATCAACATTGAATAATACATAAAAAACAAAAACATTATAATAATCACAGAGCATGAAAAAATTACACATCGTTATCAATAATGGAAAAAAACTTAATTTAGATAAACTCATGTGAATTAATTAATAAGTGAAAAATAAAAAAGAATTTGGATGAAAAATTGAAGAAAAGAGAAAGAGAATGTGAAAAAAGAGAAAGAGAATGTGAAGACTGAGAAAGAGAAGAGAAATGTGAAGAAAATATCAAACAAAATGGTGACAATAATGATTGCTAACAACGATAATGACGATGATGATGATGGAAGAAGTGATGATTATGATGATGAAGTTGCTAGTGGAAAATAATTGTGGGGTTTTCTCAGTGAATTTTTGAACTTTGGCATCGGACATTAACCAGTGGACATTTCCCAATTCCATTAACCCATTAACTTTCAAGATGGGAATTTCCGTCATTTCACTTCTATGGCTAACTCGATAAAATTTCCATTTTATTGGGATTGATGGCTACTCATTTCTATCTGTCAGGGCTTATATCTTGCAGTATCTTGCAGTAGATAAATTGCAATGGATAACATACAATGGATTACCTTGCAATAGACAAGGGCTTTTATCTTGCAACGGATAACCAGTAGTGGACTGGCCAGAGTGTCACCTTGCCCAATGGCAAGTGGGCCCCCTTAGACAATATGTTAAAAATGTTAATGACCGTTTAATGGTATGAAAATAGAATAGAAGTTCTATTTTATATGGGATGATTCTCTTTGTATTGTGCTTCTGTTCATGTAATGTTTACATATATGTATGTTAAATCACCAAAGCAAGCTCCCAGCAGCTCCCATTCTGTTTCCGGTCCCAGAAAATGCGGACCGGAAGTGGGAACAGGGAAAGCTCAGTTCTTACCAGGCGAACAGCCCTGGCACACGTGTTATCTTGTTCCGTCTTCTTTTCTTAACACGCTTAAACACGGTTACGAATCAAACGCATTCTAATCTCACACAGCTAGAACAGAAAGACTAACAAAGTGAACAGAGGCACTAAACACAACAAGAAAGTTACAATTCACACAAATGTATACAAATATTATTACTGTAATTATACAACTAGAATTTACATTGAATTACTATTTTAATAAGAACATTTTTCAAGGATACTTATTATTTAAGAATATATAAATAACTATTTATCATTAAAATGACATACAAAATTACAAATACAGTAAGTTTCTTCTTTCGCTTAAAAAAAATCTGTTTTAAATCTTTGCGAAAGATGCAAATACAAAAAGAAAATAACTGGAGTCCTAAATCGTTAGTCTGGCAGAGATCTTACCAGCTGAGTTTAGTGACTGATTGGACTTCTCAATTTATTGTTCTGCACTTTAGGATCCAATCTATCTGTAGTTAGCGTCCTAAAACTGGTGTGTGATGAAGAATTAAATTTTAAATAGTGGGACAAAATCTAAATTTTGTTTCAAAAGATATGAAAACTGTAAGTTTGGTATAATGACAGATATTAACAGATTAAAAATGCACACGGAAGACATACTCACAGCGATCCTTTATTCATACATTTACAATGACCACATGTGTATCTTCTCTGATCTAATAACAATATGGCTGCTTGTTCACCAGAACATAAAACAGTGCCCCCTTATCGGAAGTTTATAAGCACTCTCCTGCCTAAGGGGAATAACTCAAAATACTTACTTAACAAAAACGTTATGAGCTTTTGACTTTCAGAATGATAGCAGGTAATAAATTAATTAATATTTGTTCTTATTTTCCAGGCCCCCTCAGTTATTTCTCACCAGAAATGAAAACATATAAAATTGGTTGCAGAGTTGTACAATACTGATCTTGTGATGGGATCATGTGCGAACGGCCACTTGTAGATTTTGGAGCCTACTTTCCTTACGGGTTTATGTGTGGGTCAGACTTCATTTTGAAGCCCCAATTTTATTAGGGTGATAAAATTTGTCAGTTTTAACCCCTTCGACCTTCTTTGTTTTGGATAATTCCTAGAACACTGGGCACTTTTCTAATACGAAACGTACACACATCATATTTATGCCATTGGATAGGAAATGTTTCACTTAGTAAGATGAAGTAAGAGATTTTAGTTTCATGCTATATAATTAAATTTAAAATTAATATTTTTAAGTTCGGCAGATCATTGTATTTCCTTTGGGACAATATGACATCAGAAGCAGAAAAATATTGTGAGCTTCCCGGAAAACAGAGGCATCCGGGCTTCTAGGAATTTACTATTCTGTCGATATAAGTGGAGATTAGCCCAAAATGTAAGGTTAACATTGGTAAATTCCTAGAAGACCGGGCGCCTGTTTTCCTGTACAATATTTTTCTCCTTGTCCCATAGGAAATAACGATGATCTGTCGAACTTAAAATATTAATTTTAAATTGAATTATATAGCATGGAACTAAAATCGCTTTAGACATCTTACTAAGTGAAACATTTTCTATCCAAACTGTAAGCTTAGGTTAATGACAGATATTAACAGATTAAAAATGCAACAAAATATTATGTACTTACAGAGATCCTTTATTCATATTAATGACTGCAGTCGGTCAAACACGTGTGTCCTACTGAGCTCATTATTCTCCTACTGATGAGTAATTGCTGCTCGTTCACCAGAACATAAAAACAGCGCCCCCCCCCAGCGGAAGTCTTCTGCCTAAGGGGAATAACACATGATACTTACTTAACACAACTTTGATGTATTACAGCTATTGATCAATGATGGTGAGAATATAGATTCCAGTTGCAACAATTGTACAATTACAACACTTCTCCATCGTGTGTACTAAAAATTCTGGCATTCAACAGACTTCATGACAAGGCATATGATAACCTTCATGAACTTTATAAAGTCATCTGCCGACTATCAGTTACTCAAGTCCAATGTGAGAGGACATTTTCAAAGCTAAAGATCATAAAGACAAGGTTAATTCACTGTCTGAGGAGAACTTGGAATCATAGATGTTGCTCTCCATTGAAAAGGAATTGTTAGAGGAATTGGATGCAGACACAATTATTGACAGATTTGCACAATCATCTAGTGAACACAAACGACCACTCTTAATAGGGTGGAATGCATGCAATACACTTTTGTACTTTTGAACTATCTGTTAATGTGTGCAGTATAATAAACTATTTAAAAATATCCACCAATTATTTAAAATTCAAAAAATAATTTAAAAATTCAATTATAACATTCTGTATTTACATTTTGTATTTACTGTATATTGCCAGTAATATGTACAGTACACAGTGGCGTTTCTAGTTCTTAGAAAGTGGAGGGGCCATTTGGGGGCTGAGATTGGGGGCAAAACTCGAAATGCATGTGATGAGAGATCTTCATTTTTATACTTCATGACGTTGATATACACAATTTATATGAATGATTTTTAAAATATAAGTATAATACTTTACTAAATTGAATAAAATACGACTAAGTCAAACAATTTTCATATAGTTGGGTGTTAATCACTTTTGCAACCCCAAGCTGTCAGACGACAAGGGAGGTTATTCTCAAAACTAAGACAAAGGGAGTTAACATGGTATATTTCTTCGATTTCACCAAAAAATAAATAGAATCATTTCTTTTGATTTCAACAAAAAAAAATCAAAAATTATTTCATATTAAAATTTGAAGAAAATATTTTTTTTAATGGGAGCAAGAACATGTTTATAAGAAAGAAAAAAATACATCGGAACTCTTACGGATTTTACCCGCATTTAATAGCATCAATAATAATATATCAGCTACACCCCTACATTAAAGCGTATGAAAGTGGGGGGGGACCAACCTAGGGGCCTGCCAAAATTCTGGGGGGGCCATGGCCCCTATGCCCCCCTCCCCCTTAGAATCGCCACTGACAGTACATGTACACTGTAATTACTAAAAACATATACATTTTTTTTGCGCTGATGTATTTTTTGAAAATTTCATTTATTCGTTATAAAAATTAAAAATTAATTGATAGCCTTGTCTCCTGGCAAGCAATAATTTTGGACCCAGTCCACCACTGCAGATAACTATTACTCTTCAATACCTTCTGCAGTTAATGGGTTAATAATCAATTAGAGTGGGTTAGATGTTGGGGGTCGAGAGTAAAGGAAGATGATTGTTGGGAAGCAATCAGTAGCAAAAATCTGTTTTTCACCTCAAGATGAGCTCTAATAGAGATAACAATCATATGATACAGGTCTGGTTAGTCACTTAATAGAAACCATCATGTGACCAATGTCTTTTTGGCAGCATGCCAGGTTTGGGGTGATCAATGAATAAGTTACTGCTCTCGCCTTTTGTTGGATCACTAAAAAGTCTTAATTTTCAAAAAAATGCAGCCATACATAAACTTAGGACCAATTTAACATAAAGTTACATTGTAAATTGAGTGTAGTATAGAGATTGGTCTCCTCCTAGGAGGATTAACAGGATCTGCATACAGCTCCTGGTATACCCAGTTGATTACCCATCTAGGTACTGACCAGGCTCAACTTTGCTTAACTTTGTTAATCGTATGAGAACCGATGTATCCAATGCAATTTGGCCATTACTACTGCTGTGGGTAATTTGAATTTGGGACAAATGGAATTACAAGAAAGATTCAGAGGTATATATATATGTTGAGGATAAACAAATGTCAAGGTGACCAGTTACACTTGTGTTTCATGCCTCAACACATTCTTCAGACTGGTA
>VCCN01004803.1:371107-382640 GCA_006491835.1 Architeuthis dux
CATGTAAACAAATAATTTTTCTACGAGAGTGCTCTACCTCTGGTCACGATTATTGGCACCCTTGAATCTTTTTTAACAAATCAGAGACCTTTTTAGCACACCACAATCTTCAAACAAACATTTTAGATGCATGCTTTAGGTTTTTATTGTGTTGGAGAACCCATGATCTTCAGACCAAACCTAGTTTTCTAACAGTGGGTAGCACATTTTGCTCTAAAATCCCTTGGTAATCCTTTGATTTCATTTATAAGCTTCATTTCGATATGGCCCAGGCCTTCAGTACCAGAAGCAGCAAAGCATCCCCAAAACATTATAGATCCTCCACCATGATTAATTGTAGGTACAGTGTTCTTTTCCTTATAAGAAAGAACATAAAAAGGAATGACTGATCTTTGCCAGAGGAGTACCTGGACAAACAACAATCCTTCTGGGAAAATATTCTGTGGATAGATATTACCAAAATCTGTTTGGCTATGCACCAAGCAGTTTGTTTATTGATGACAAAATGAAGCTTATAAGAAGAAAAAAAAAACACCCAACAGAGTTGAGTCCATTCCTTATTTATTAAAAAAGAAATGCTTTAAAATGAATGTATATTTTTAGGACAAAGTTTTCTGATAAAAAAACTATCTTTCTTATTCATAGTTATGTATTTAACATATTCTATTTTAGTCATTTCAGAAATGAAAATACAATATGGACTCCTCACCACCCTGCCACGTAATACTCCTTACAGATGATAGCTAGCAGTGGTTTATTCAACATTTGATGCTTGTAACAACAATAACTGAATGCTTTTGTTGGTTGTCAGTACATGTTGCCTCAGCTTTTTAAGACTCTTTCAATTGGTTGAAAAATGAGGAAATTGATCCAACACTTAAACAAAGAAAAGATTTCAAAGAAACTGTCTGCTGCCAGCAACTTTTGTTGCTTTTCTTCTATCAACATTTGAGCGAAGAAGAATTCAGTGTTTTCATTTCTTTTTAGTTTTCTTCTCTTTTTTTTGTTGTCTCTTTTATATTCTGACAGGAAAAAGCCTTTTGTCGAGTTCCTTTTCTCAACTAATTCTATTTCCATGCCATGTCTCATCTTCCAGGATTATGAAAAAAAATAGATAAACACCTCCACACACACACACACACGTGCGCACACACAGACATACACACATATACACAGACACATGCACACAGAGAGGCACACACATATACAGGCACACATATACAGGCACACACACGCATACTCACAGGCATACACATACAGACCCACACAGAGTCATACATGCTCATACATACACATAAACACGCATACTAAAAATATATTGATCAGTTTAGGCTGTTATTTTTATGTTTTATACTTAAACTCTTTTTGTCAGCGTTTTTAGAAATTTCCTATTTTGTTCTCGAATCTTTCTCCATTTTGTTGTCGTTTCTTGCTAAAATTGTGGAAAAATAGAATTTTTTCATTTTGATATTCAAAACTTAGATTTTACATATCATAATGTCTTTTTAGTTCAAATTCTTTTGTTAATTCCTTTGCTTTGATGTCTTTATAAACCAACTCATATTTTGACTCTATGCAGCTTTGTCAATAATTCTGTAGCATAACAATGAGAAAAGCATTTATTTTACACAGCAAATATTGATTTCCAACATAATCTCCTCCCTTGTCAATGCACTTAATTCAGTGGTGAATTCAGCTAATAACTATGTGTCAGGCTGCAGACTTATTGATGCACACTAGTATTTTCACTGTCTTTCCTTGAAATAGAAATAGATAGATTCTAGCAGAAATGAAATCCACTCTGTGTTCGTGTGTTTGCGTGTTTGGTTTACGTGACAAAAAGCCTATATCGTATTACCAGGGCTAGGAATGTGTGTTAAACTGCGTATGTGACAAACCGGACATATCGTATTACCGATGGCCATTTAAAGGGGCCCAGATTTGAAAATAGAAGGGAATTGAGATCTGAAGCCGTTAGCAACAGGTCACACAAAGAGGCCCCCTGCCCGTCAGGGGTGAGTGAGGAGAGAGCCGGTTAGAAGCAGTTAGCAGTTTGAGATTTGAATCCAGCAGCGACAGGTCAGAGGCGAGGTTGTTCGCTCTTTCACCCGGACAAGTGAAAGAAGGAGGAAGAACCCTTGATTTTCTTAGTAGTAATTCAGAAAAGTGACCAACTCGTTTAGAAAACTAAATAAAACAGAATTCCATGTCTCAAAGTAACCCACGAACCGGCCCAGAAAAGAATCTATATCGACGGAAATAAAACCCCAGATTTCCAATTGAAGATCCTTGAATTTTGTTGTCTTTTCTTTCCACCCACATCGGAGAGCCTCTTCTCCAAAATTAATTTCCCTCTACAGAAATTTCGGCTCCCGTCAGCAGACCCGGAACGAGACGTCATCATCATCATCTTCTCTCTCTCTCCCTCACATTGGCGTGAAGAAGAAGTACAACCAGCGTTATACTACATAGCCTCTCTTTGACAGTGAACACTATCATCACTACAACTTATTAGAAACCGTCAACCAAAACTGTCAACATAGGTTTCTTTCAGTTTTTAAGTTGGTCTGGCTGGCTGGCTATGTATGTATCATGCATCGCGTTGTATGTTATTTGGAGGGGAGATTAGACATCACAAAGTAAACTCATTGCTCTGAGAAATGCAATAAAGGACGAGGATTTTTACCCCAACAATCTACTAGATCATGGGATAATTAGAAACTGTCAACCAAAACTGTCAGTATAGGTTTCTTCAGTTTTCAAATCAGTCTGGCTGGCTGCCTATCTATGTATGTGTCGTGCATACAGACCATACCAATGGAGCTAGAGGGATGACAATTTAAACATTTACTCCTTTACTCTAGAAAAACCTTTTTTTGTTCAAAATTCAGTTTGCAATGTATGTTTATGCTAAATTTGTGTCCACTTGTTATTAGAAAATTCAGACTTTTTAGTGATCACTGCCCAACAAAAGGTGAGAGAAGTAACTTATTCATTGATCACTGTTGTTGGGGGTAATCAATAGGTTTCTTCAGTTTTCAAGTGAGTCTGGATGGCTGGCTATCTATGTATGCCTCGTGCATATGGACTGCATCAATGGAGCTAGGGGGCTGAAAATTTCAACATTATGTCTAGGAAAACGTTTTTTGTTTCAAAATTCAGTTTGCAATGTATGTTTATGTTAATTTGTGTCCACTTGTTATTGGAAAATTCAGACTTTTTTAGTGATCACTGCCCAACAAAAGGCGATAGAAGTAACTTATTCATTGATCACTGTTGTTGGGGGTAATCAATTAGAAAAATAGGAAAACCCCTTTTCCAATTTTCTAATTGATTACCCCCAACACGGCATGCTGCCAAAATAACTTCGTTGATTGATTGATTAATTTGTTTAGCGGCATATTAACCCTTGATGGGTTATTTAATTCTGAAATCAGTTTAAAATTTAAAAAAAAAAGAATCTTGTGACTTTGGTGAAAGGTTATTTTTTAAATCTAGAGTCTTGCGACTTTGGTGAAAAAAGAGGTGGCCTCTGTTTGCAGGCTATGCAGTTGCCGTATTCTAGGCCCCAGCCGACAGAGCCGAAAAGATGTTGGTTGTTCATGACGGTTTCTATTGAGTGACTAACCAGACCTATTATTGTTTACTTATTATTACTTATTATTGCATACTTATTTATTGTTATTCAAATGGTTCTTCGGACGATTGAACTCCTTGTTATATGTATTGTAAACACAACATTTTGGCCGATCCATTCTTCGGCCACATCGGGTTGAAATCTGCACTTGTCTGGCAATGTGGCTTCCACTTCTCAACAGACCGAAACCCGACAAGACAAAGACACAGAAACACCCAGGCCATGTGCTATAAAGGCTACCCACCTTTAAACATAACTTCTGTTTAACCCATCACACTCGGATTTTACACCTGAAGAAGGCCGAAGAATAGATTGGCAGAAACGTGTTTACAACAGAAATAACAAGAAGGAGTTCAATCGTCCGAAGAACCATTTGAATATTAATGACCTTTCTCAAAACTATAGAAAAGAACCATTTGAATATTAATGACCCTTCTCAAAACTATAGAAAAAAACATTTGAATAAAATCCCAAGTGTGCCAGAACTATCTCCCCAGTGTGCCACAACTATCACCCAAGTGTGCCAAAACTATCTCCCAAGTGTGCCAGAACTATCTCCCCAGTGTGCTGCAACTTTCGTATTTATCTTTTCTAATCTGATTAACAAAACAAATCTTTGGTAATCTCAACAAAGGTGTTTTTCCTTGAGTTCATTCACCCAACGTCCTAACTTTCTTTATTTATTCATCTAGCTCAAGTCTTCACTGTTATTAATAACTGCTACACACAACACTGTTGTATTGCTGGGTTTAGGTTTTAATCACTGCTACCCAAAACACTGTTTTATTGCTGGGTTTAGGTTTTACTCACTGCTACCCACAACACTGGTTTATTGTTGGGTTTAGATTATTCATGTGTTCTGACATTTATATGAATCTATGTATCTATCTATATATCAAGACTTCACCCAGCTGTTCATAGTAGAAACTTGAAATTTTACACACACACTCCCCTCATTGAGTAGGGAAAATGTTTATTTTGTTTTTTTAAATTCCCCCTAAATAGGTTTTTTGTCACACTTTCTTTCTTTCTTCTTTTCTTTCTTTCTTTCTTTCTTTCTTCCTCAATTGCCACTCTTACTTTCTTTCTTCTTTTCTTTCTTTCTTTCTTCCTTTCTTTCTTTCTTTCTTCCTCAATTGCCACTCTTTCTTTATCTGTTTCTTTCTTCTTTTCTTTGTTTCTTTCTTTGTTTCTTCTTTTCTTTGTTTCTTTCTTCCTCAATTGCCACTCTTTCTTTCCTTCTTTCTTTCTTTCTTTCTTTCTTTCTTTTCCCCCTTCCCACTCTTACTCACCTGTCTCTTGTCTCTTGTAAGCTTTTTCAATCCTGTAAATTCTCTCAAAGATACCAAATTTCCTTTTTTTCTGGCGCTTAACATAACTCCCCCCCCATCCCCTCCGTTTCTTTGTTGTCTCAGATCTGGTGCCAAACTAATCCGATTCCACTCGTGAAAGCACATAAACCTGATATTATTTTCTATCAACAATCCAATTCTGGCGTTGGTGTCACACGAGACGTATAATATTTATTTTTCACAATCCAAACAAATTATTTATTCTATATAGTAAATCAAATATCGTGGCCATGACCGGGTACATATCAAATTGAAGTCACCTGACTTCGGCATAAACAGGCCTTCTGGGTAATAATTCACATCATTATCATCTTAGAAATGAGCTTACATTATCCTTGATTGATTGTTTTGTTTAACGGCACATCGGCCCTTGGTGGGTCATTTACTGCCGGATTCAGCAAGAGGGGGGTGGATCCCATGTCCCCGTGACTAGAGACTTGAGGGGAGAGAATTCCAAATCCCTGTCACTGAGACAAATACCACAAGGACCAGGATAAAGGGGGTGGGGGAGATCCCCAAAGCTTCTCAGGACTGTCCTGATCATGCTAATGGTAATCGCCTCCTGTCCAGCTGGCCAAGATATCCTGTGCAACTTCTCCCAGGACGATACCCGAGCATGCCACGAGGAACCCTGAAGGGCCATGGTTCTCTGAACTTTGAGGCCATGGCGGTTTCGAAGAACAGATACTACACTTTGATCTTAACCAAAAGGCTATTCTTGGTTGGTGGCTAAAGTACTAGGGTGGTGGTTGCTACACTTATGGTTAATATCTTATTATAAATCACCAAATGTCTGTCTGTCCGTCGGTCATCAACTAACTCAAGGACGGCTAAAGCTATGGCCATCAAATTTTAGCATTTAAATAGTTCTTCAGACGATGCAGACACCACAAAAAGATTTTTTCAATTTTGTTGGCGGTGATCAATAAAAAAACTAATATGCTAAAAACATGCTAAAATTTTCCATAGTTTTGAGAAAGGTCATTAACATTCTTTGAAATTGAACTCCTTCTTGTTGTTTGTGTTGTTAGCATGACGTTTCAGCCGATCCATTCTTCAGCCTTCTTCACGTGTAAAATCCGAATCTGAGGGTGGTACACAGAAGTTTTTAACTTCAAAGGAGGTAACCCTTATAGGCAGCCCAAACCCGACAAGACAAGGACAAAGAAACACCCGAATCCTACATTAAAAGGTTTACCTCTTTTGAAATTAAAAAACTTCTGTTTACCCCATCACATTCGGATATTACACCTGAAGAAGGCCGAAGAATGGATTGGCCGTAATGTGTTAACAACAAAAAAAAACAAGGAGTTCAATTGTCCAAAGAATGTTAGTGACCCGTCTCAAAACTATAGAACATTTTAGTATGTTTTTAGCATATTAGTTTTTTAATTGATCGCCCCCAACAAAATTTTTAAAAATTTGTTTGTGGTGTCTGCATTTGCGCTCACACTGATAATAACAATCTGATTTCTATCCCTCTATCTTGATATAATTCACATATCTTTTGTGAAGTCCTCAACTCATATGTTTAAATTAAATGTGACCCAAGAGTTGATGATGATGATTATTTTGAAATAAAGTATGATTCAATAAATACATAATTCAAATCCATGATCTCTTATTGGGACCAACGATCCCATTTAGACCTTCCACAGGAACTAGCGGAAAATCCTGCTTACGGGGTGGATTTTAGCTCATTCAATAAACTCTACTTAGTCTACCACAAGGTCAAATGAAAAAAATGGAGGGGTGTGGTAGTTATGCCAATTTTTCAAGTAAGGAGTGTAAGTTTGGGTTAATGACAGATATTAATAGATTAAAAATGCAACAAACTATTATGTACTTACAGGTCCTTTTATCCAAATTATGACCGTGGTCAACCGAACATGTGTGTCCTGGAGCTTTCTCATCTACTGATAACACAATACAAAATGTCTGCTCGTTGACCAGAACGTAAAACAGCGCCCCCTAGCAGAGGTTTTCTGCCTCATGATACTTACTTAACAAGGAGGTTCAGCATTGACTTGACTTTTCCTGTCATAGGAGGGAAATATACATCTATTTAAGCAACGAAACAGGTCACATAACATTCACCAAGTACAGCTTACTAATATATATATAGCACAAACGGAGCGAGATGATCTTTTTGAGCCAATCTTTCAAGTGGGAAGGGTCTATCTACCTTGAAAATCAGCAGTCAAAATCTTGGCTTTTTACCTGGGCTTGAACACTGTTGTAACTTTTTGATTTTTGTGCTTTCTCGTGAATAAATCTTCTGGCTGGACCAAATAAGCAATGAACTTAAAAGCATTGTTTCATGAGAAACCATGAATGCACATGATACAAAAGTCATTCCTATGTCTTCTGGATTTTGTATTCATGATACAAGCCAGCGGATTTAATGAAATGCCATGTAAAACAATGTTTCTTTGTAAGTACTTAATGCAATTTAGGGATTTGACAAGATACCAAAGTTTTCTTGATCACAGAACTAAAATGAACACTAGCATTCCAAGGGAAATTATGAATCACTGCCACCCATATATGCTATTGGGTGTGATCAATTAAAAATTTGAGCTGTGATCACTAAAAAATGTCTGGATTTTCAAAAAACAGGGCACAAACTAGTGATCAATTTAGCATGAGCTTACATTGAAAATTGAACCCCCTTCTAAAACCCTATTTTGGAGGAGAATTTTCAAAAAACAAAAAAAGAATTTTCTCTACTCATTGAGGGGAGTGTGTGTACAAACCTTCATGTTTCTACTATGAATGGTTAGGGCTGGGTGAAGTCCAGATGGATAGATAGATAAAATTGAACCCCTCTAAAAACCTATTTGGGGTGGAATTTTCAAAAAACAAAAAAAGCTGTTGGGGGTGATCAATTAAAAAGTTGGGCTGTGATCACTAAAAATGTCTGAATTTTCAAAAAACAAACGGGCATTATTTAAACAAACAAATTATGTTCACTTTGTGTACAACTATTTAAAAAAAATAATTTTACTGGCTGAAAATCTATCATTGGATGTATTGTCTGCACTGAATGCTATAATTGGCAGAAAACCAAAATTGGACACTTTTCAAACCAGTTTCAAATGGTAGGGTCAAATGGTAGACATAATAAGGAGTATATGTTTAAATTCTCAGCCCTCTAGCTCCATTGGTGCAGCCTGTAGATGTGATACATACATACATAGCCAGCTAGCCAGCTAGCCAGCCTGTCAGCCAGGGCAACTTGAAGACTGAAGAAACCTATTTTAACAGTTTTGATTTATGGTTTCTAATAACCATTTATGTACAACACGATTGTATTCAAACTAAATACAGTTTTATGGAAGTAAGTTGTGCAAGAGAATGAGACAGACAGCCAGCCAGACCAACTTGAAAACTGAAGAAACCTATGTTTACAGTTTCAGTCGACAGTTTCTAATACAACATTCCTTTTAGTTTTTCTAGTCAGTGTCCGAGTGCAGATCCCTGGAAATATTCAAAATCAAAAAAATGCCCCTAAATATTTCAAATTAAACAATTATTCAAGGTCAGACAATTAACCCTCAAATATTCAAAATCAAACAATAATTGTTTGAATTTTTAAGATCACACAATTATCTCCCTTATAATCCTGATCTAACAATTATACCCAAAATATTCAAGATCTTAAACTATTTAAACAAACAAATTATGTTCACTTTGTGTACAACTATTTAAAAAAAATAATTTTACTGTCTGAAAATCTATCATTGGATGTGTTGTCTGCCCCGAATGCTATAAATGGCAGAAAACCAAAATTGGACACTTTTCAAACAAGTTTCAAACAGTAGGGTCATACGAGGTGATGCAAAATAAGCTGACCGTTTTGATTCTTTTGGACTACTGGTTTTTTTGTGTGAGTTTTTTTCAAATTGTTATAACCAACATGCTAAAAAAGTGACCAAAATAACTGCTATTACCTCAACAATAACTTAAGTAGCAACTAGCATTCCAAGGGAAATTATGAATCACCACCAACCATATATGCTGTGTTGGGGGGAGATCAATTAAAAAGTTGGGCTAAAAAAATGTCTGAATTTTCAAAAAACAAACGGGCACAAACTAGTGACCAATTTAGCATAAGCTTACATTGAAAATTGAACCCTCTTCTAAAACTCTATTTTGGAGGGGAATTTAAAAAAAAGAAGTTTTTTCTCTACTCATAGAGGGGAGTGTGTGTACAAAATTTAAAGTTTCTACTATGAACAGTTAGGGCTGGGAAAAGTCCAGATGGATAGATAGATGAAATTGAACCCACCTCTAAAACCCTTCTTATGGGGGGAATTTTCAAAAAACAAAATTTTCCCTATTCATTGAGGGGAGTGTGTGTGTGTGTGTGCAAATTTTCAAGTTTCTACTATGAACGGTTAGGGATGGGTGAAGTCAAGATACATAGATGCATATAAATATGTGGACACATGAATAACCTAAACCTTTGGTAGCAGTGATTAATAATGATTCCTGACTATGTAAGTATTTGTCACACATACATGCCACACCAATGGAGCTAGAGGGATGAAAACTTACTCCTTATTATGTCTAGAAAAAAATATTTTTGTTTTTTGAAAATCCCTCCCCCCAAATAAGTTTTTAGTGATGGGTCAATTTACAATGAAAGTTTATGCTAAATTGATCACTTAGTTTGTGTCTGCCAGCATCCACGCTTATGTTTTGAAAATTCAAACTCTTTTAGTGATCACTGACCAACAAAAGGTGAGAGTAATTTATTGATTGATCCCCCTTTTTTCCAATTTTTTTAATTGATTGCACCTGACACGGCATGCTGCCAAAAACGTTGGTCACATGGTTTCTATTGATCGACTAACCAAACCTGATTTTTTGTTACTTTTTTCTTTCCATATATATTTTTTTTATATTTCACCCACCTCTTTTCTTTTCTTCTCTCTTTCTATTTCTCTGTTTTCTTTCTTTTTTTTTGTCTTTTATTCCCTCCCCTTATTGGCTCTCATTGGTTTTCATTCACAGTTTTTGGTTATTCATACATTATTCAAGAAATGGACACGAACAAGAAAAGAACTAAAGAAGGACCCTTCTCGTATCATTGTTCTACAAGTTGACTAATCTTGGCAATTTCAAAGAAAAAAAGTCCCAAGGTGATTGTGGGTAATTTAAGTGTTGAGGAGAATGACAGAAAGCAAAGATGGAGGCTTCAATGGAAAAGCAGACAATATCATTTTTGCATTGATTAAAAGAACCAAAGAATTTTGTGATTCGAATGTTTTAAAAGAATGATGGAAGAAGGAAAAATGAAAAGAAGGAAAAGAAGGGAAAGAAAGAAAGGAAGGAAGGAAGAAAGAAAGAATGAACGAATGAATGAACGAATGAAAAGAAAGAGAGAAAGAATGAAAGAATTCTGTGATTCAAATGTTTTAAAAGACAGATGGAAAAAGGAAAAAAGAAAGGAAGAAAGGAAGGAAGGAAGGAAGGAAGAAAGGAAGAAAGGAAGGAAGGAAAGCAGGAAGAAAGTAAGGAAGGAAGGAAAGCAGGAAAGAAATAAATAAATAAATAAAGAACCAAATAATTTTGTGATTCAAATGTTTTAAAAGAATGATGGAAAAAGGAAAAATGAAAGGAAGGAAAAGAAGGGAAAGAAAAAAAGGAAGGAAGTAAGGAGGGAACGAACAAACAAAAAGAAAGAAAGAATGAAAGAATTCTGTGATTCAAATGTCTTAAAAGACTGATTGCAAAATGAAAAAAGAAAAAGTAAAGAATGAAGAAAGGAAGGAAGGAAGGAAGGAAGGAAAAGAAAGAAAGAAAGAACGAACTAAAGAATTTTGTAATTAAGAAAAGTAAAAGGAAAAAAGGAAGGAAGAAAGAAAGAAAGGAAGGTGGTAAAAGAAAGGAAGGAAGGAAAAGAAAGAAAGAAAGAAAGAAAGAACCAAAGAATTTTGTGATTCAAATGTTTTAAAAGAATGATGGAAGAAGGAAAAATGAAAGGAAGGAAAAGAAAGGAAAGAAAGAAAGAAAGAAAGGAAGGAAGGAAGGAAGGACGAACGAACGAATGAATGAACAAAAAGAAAGAAAGAAAGAATGAAAGAATTCTGTGATTCAAATGTTTTAAAAGACTGATTGCAAAAGGAAAAAAAAAGAGTAAAGAATGAAGAAAGGAAGGAAGGAAGGAAAAGAAAGAAAGAAAGAACTAAAGAATTTTGTAATTAAGAAAAGTAAGAGAAAAAATATTGGAAAAATAATAAAGTAGGGGAGAAGAAAAAAAAAAAGGAAAGAAAGAAAGAAAGAAAGAAATCTGGGGTTTTGGTATTAAAAATAAAAGATCTCTGAAGAAAACTTTAAAAATAAAATAATGTGTTCGATAAATTGAATGGAATCATTGTATTTGACAAAAATATACAGACAGAAATAAAAGGAAATTGAGTCAGTTTCAAAGAAATAAAACTTTCATGCCTGAAAAAAAAAAGAGACAGAAAAGATGAAGTGATATGGCAAGTAATGGAGGCTGGCTGAGATCTAAATGACGGATTTATATATATAT
>VCCN01004803.1:386805-399770 GCA_006491835.1 Architeuthis dux
TTGGGAACTAGGTATATGGTAAGGCTGGGTTTTGGGAACTATCTATATGGTAATGTCTCCATTAGTAGACAGTGAACATAAAAATCCTGGAAATTGATGAAGTAGATATACACCGAAACCATCCCATTTCCATCACTGATTTGACAAGACTAAATTACTCTAGCATGGAGCCCTTTTAGGCACAGGGGGCCCAATTGGGCGCAATTAGTTGAATAAGCTTCAAGCCAGCCCTGATTGCACTTCAAGGTTTTCAAAAGAAAAGTTTCAAATGCTTCAATTTTCTGCATTTGTCTTGGTTGGAAGTTCTATTAGATTTATGTGTCTATGTCAGGAATAGATTCATTCAGTCTCCTTCATGTACCTCACAGTCTTTTCACACACCCATGCAAATTGCAAATTGAATACATTTTGTGTTTCTAAATTCAGGTGACATTGCAGGTCACTAATTTCTATCGTCTACTTTCACTTCTACTTTAACTTCTACTTTCACTTTTACTTTCACTTTTACTTTCACTTCTGTTTTTATTCCATTTCTTTCTTTCTGTCCTATCCCGGTTTGTTCCATTCACTTCAGGCATCATTGTGCTGTAATTTTAACACTATGCATGTGCATTTCAAGACACAGACACATGCACACACATACATGCATGCACACACATACATGCATGCACACACACATATGCACATACACACACATGTATGCACACACATACACGCATATACAGTACCTGTCATAAGTATTTGAACAAACAGACATTTTGCTTCTGATCACTTGGTTTTGAGAGTTAAAAATAACATTACGCAAGAAGAGCTAATTTTGTTTTTGTTCAAACTTGAAATTTTGCACACACACTCCCCTTCCTATGGAAAATGTTTTTTTTCGTTCTTTGAAAATTCCCACTCATAATAGGTTTTGAGAGGGGGGTTCAATAAGCAATGTAAGTTTATGCTAAATTGATCACTAATTTGTGCCCAATTGTTTTTTGATAATTCAGACCTTTTTTAGTGATCACACCCAAACAAAAGGCGAGAGAAGTAACTGATTCATTGATCACCCCTTTTTCCAACATTTTAATAGATCACCACCAACAAAGCATATATGGGTGGCAGTGATTCATAATTTCCCTTGAAATACTAGCTTATATGTTTGTTTATATGTAGATGTATTTAGATGTATATATATGTGCTTGTGTACGTATTTATATATGTGTATGTTTGTATATGTATGTAGGCATTTATATGTATACACACCAGCACCCACTTCAAAAAGGAACACACACAACATTCAAGTCATCCTGAAACACACAATACACCTAAATAATACAAACACCCCACACCCCGACTCAAGAGCTATGAATCAACCTCATCTAGACCTGTTGTATACCTTCTTACACGTTCTGTCGACAAGGGTCGTCTCGTCGTGGGTTTCTCATTTGCGGGAGGGAAATTGTGAACTGGGACAATCAAAGGAAGCACTCGAAAACTGGTTGTAAAAATATGAGACATATTTTTATTTCATAGAAGACAGTTTTGTTGGCTGGAGAATGAAGAGTGGGAGAGAGATAGGGAGAACTGTCAGTCTATCCTCAACAGGGACAGCAGTCTTGTGCCTTCCAGCCTGGCTTAGGCGATCTGCTTCTCTGCTGAGTCCTCTGAGTTTTCAGTTTGGGTCTGCTCTGTGTCCTCTCATCTCGGCTCCTGTTTTTTGGACACCTACACATATGCTAAGGTGACTGGGTCACCTCCGTTTCCGCACAGGTGTAGAAACCGGAAATGACACAAGCGTGAGCGTCCGAAAACCCATAAAACTCAGAGCCGAGAGGAAGCTCAAGACAGAAGAGATGCAGCAAATTCAGGACCCAAGCAGAGGACAGGGACCCAAGCAGAGACCCAGGCAGACCGCCTAGGGCTGGGAAGGCATAAGACCAAGTTCCCCTGTTGGGAACAGTCTCTCGGCACCCTTATCTCTCTCCCACTCTTCATTCTCTGGCCGACGAAATGTATGCTATGAAATAAAAAATATGTCTCATATTTTTACAAACAAGTTTTTCGAGTCATCCTTTTTGATTGTCCAAGTTCATGATTTTCCTCCCGAGGACGAAGGCACTATACAACACCACCACCACTGTTTAATTTACAAAGTAAAAAGGAGCATATATGGGTGGTGGTGATTCATGATTTCCCTTGTGATGCTAGTAGTCTTTATTTCTGATCTGCACTGTTTACTCACTACTATAGACTGACAGTCCTGAGTAAGTTACGATAAAAAGCAACTAAAAAGATTGGATCAGGTTCACATCAGGCACACTAAAAATTGACGAATTGAAAAGTGACATATTTTGCCTCGACACCGGTTTACATCACTGAAACATCATCAGCCTTACCATGATAAACAAATACAATGTGTTTTTAGATTTAACAATAAACTATGAAAATGAAAAATACTTTCAACTTCAGTGTTCTAGACGCTATAAGATGCCATTTCAACATCCCGATTGCTAGAAATACAGGCAAGCTTTTGTAGGCCTGAGCATTTTTTTTTATATTAAATTATTTTTCATTGGTCATAGTGGCGGTGATTCATAATATGGAACTTGGAATGCTAGTCAGTGAGGTGACAGGTCATAGACTAGTGGAGATAGATTTTTAAAAAAAGAAAAAAATTGTGTATTCTCAATCAACCCAATTAGAAATATAGATTTGATCACTCAGGCACAAATCAATCAACATGCAAAAATCTCATCAGATGAAATATTGATTTTTTATGATTTATCTTCACTTTAGAGAATAAAGAATATTTTTATGACACAATCAGATTCGAGAATTATATTTCTGGGTTTTTTAATTTTATTTATTTTTGATTGATTTATTTTTCTGACAGTTAGACACATATTAGAATCTGTCAACCAAAACTGTCACCAAAACTGTCAAAATAGGTTTCTTCAGTTTTCAAGTCGGTCCTGCTGGCTGGCTGGCTATGTATTTATCACAGGCCACACCAATTTACAATGTAAGTTTATGCCAAATTGAACCCTTAGTTTGTGTCCAGCAGCATTCTCACTTGTTTTTTTAAAATTCAGACTTTTTAGTGATCACTGCCCACAACCACTGTTTAATTCACAAGGTAAAAAAAAGCATGTATAGGTGGCTGGGATTCATCATTTCCCTTGGAATGCTAGTTTTTTTCATATTATCTGTTTGTAAAATTAAATATTAGAAACTGTCAACCAAAACTGTCACCAAAACTGTCAAAATAGGTTTCTTCAGTTTTCAAGTCAGTCCTGCTGGCTGGCTGGCTATGAATTAAAAAAAATTTATAACACCAAATAATCCCCTACAAATATTTTTGTTTTCATCACTTGGTAATACTTTTACCAAAGTAATGCTTTTTCAAATATATCTATCTATCTAGATATCAACAGACTGGTTTAAAGACTGTTGCTGGGTTTATTAATAATCTCTATTCACAACAGAACGGTTTAAACACTGTTGTTGGACTTAGTTAATCACTGCTACCCACAACAGATTGGTTTAAACACTGTATTTTCATTGATTAGGACAGGGTTCCCAAAGTGTGTGGCACACAGGATTTATTTTTTTTATTTACTGACTAACCTAATCACATGAATGAAAATACAATTATTCAGTGTTTCCTGACTTTCTGTCTGTATCTGTAGCTTATTTGAATGTCATCTATCTATTAAGGTCTACGTCAGGCGATTGAATCGCAGTTGTAGTATTGTTTCTTAATTTTACATATTGGTTTGGTATGAACAGATGAACAGACATCTGCACAAAAATATGACAATGGTATTCATATAGCAAGATGTAAGGTTGTTATAATGAGAGATATTAACAGATTAACAATGCAAACAAATGACGTACTTGCACAGATCCAGTTTATTCATACATTTACAATGAGCGCGGTCAAAAACACACACGTGTGTCTTCACTGATCTCCTAAAACCAATATGTCTTTCCCGGCCAGTGATGCCTTACCAGAAGTTGATAAGCTCTCTCCTGCCTAAGGGGAATAACTCGTGATAGATATATATATGTATGTATGTATTAAATGGCCAAATTGCATTGGATACACTGGTTCTTGTAAGATCAGCGAAGTTAAGCAACATTGAGTCTGGTCATTACCCAGATGTGTGACTGTCTGGGAATACCAGGTGATGTATACAGCAACAGGATTGTTCTGCGGCCGTCTCAGCCTATGCTCTGCCACCAATTAACAGAACATCTTGCCAAGCTAGGACTAGACTGTGCATCCAGTCCTTTCTCTCACGACAATGTGCTCTCCATGAATCTTGTGGCAGTGATCATGTATGTATGTAGCTAAGAGCAGAAATAAATCAACTTCCATTCATCTATATATTACTATAGAATTTTTCCCTAACGATAAAATGTAATTTCTATTTTGTTTTTGTATGTTGTTGCTGCTTCAGTTTAAACCAGTGATTCCCAAACTGTGCACTGTGGTACCCCGGGGAGCCATGGTTAGCTCTCAGGGGTGCCACCGGATATTAAAAAATTTTAATAATAATAGTAAGTTAATAATATAAATTAAAAAGTTTATTTAAATTAAGTATTTTTTTCAAGTTGTCTTCGTACAAATGGAAAAGGTCTTTTTTTATTAAACATCAATAAACATTTTGAAAGTAAAGATACAACACAAATCAGAGGTGGAGTCATATGAATGTAAATGCAATTGTTCAGTATTATCTGACTTGGGGTGCCGTGATTCGAAAAAGTTTGGGAACCACTGGGTCAGGGTAAATAAGACAACATGATTTTAAAATACATTAAGCCAATTAAAAACACAAGCAAACTGAATTTCAATTTGCATGGCTTATTTTTTTATTTGCTTGGCATATTTTAAAATTTGGATGCCATAGTTTTTAATTTGGTTACCACAGTTTTCAATTTGGTTGCCATAGATTTTAATTTTCTCGGTAAAAGGTATAGATGTTATAAGGTTGGTATAATGATAGATATTAACAGATTAACAATGCAACAAAAGACGTACTCACAGATCCTTTATTCATACAATATTCTGCAGTCAACGATACACATGTGTGTCTCCTCCGATCTCCTAAAAACAGTATAGCTGCTCATTCACCAGCATGTAAAACAGCGCCCCTTTTACAGGAAGTTGGTAAGTGCTCTGCAGCCTAAGGGGAATAACTCAAGATACTTACTTAAGATGTGATAGTAGGAACTAGGCACCGTAAGTCAAAATCTCCCGAGTCGTTACTATGTCATGCTCAGAATTGCTTAACAAGGGGACAAACGAAGCAACGTAGCTGAAGGCAGTCTGTCGATATCGACAATGATGTCCTATATTGCTCTTTTGGGTATTCATTTCTGGTTTTCGAGATTGATTTATCTTTGGTTTGTCTTTTAGGTTTTCATCATTGGTTTGGATTTTGTCTTCGGCATCCATGACTTTGTAGGTGGCTACTCGGGCCAAAAGTTGGATGCGCACAGGTTGGGAGAGGTGGTACCATCCCCGGGAGCTGGAGGGCCTTGAGCCATCCTCTCATGTCTGTGAACACCAGATTAGGAGGTCAGCAGTTGGGGTTTTGTGGGAGGTTTGGCATGATGTTACACTTTAAGATTTCAGTTTTCAGTTAATCTTTAAACTTTTTCTTTCGACCACCGACAGAGTGTGTGCCTTCCTTTAGCTCCCCATATAAGATCTAGTGTGGTAAACAATCCTCTGACATCCTGGAGATGTGACCAACCCATCTAAACTGACGGCTGACAATCATGGTCTCAATGCTTGTGATATTCACATTTTGGAGGATTGTCACATGTGGTATGTGGTCATACCAGGTGATGCCAAAGATGTTTCGTGGGCAAAGTATATAGAAAGCCTATAACCTTCTGACCTGAGCTCTGTAGAATGTCCAGGTCGCACTGTCATAGAGGATGACTAACAGGCAGACAGCTTTGTATAGTTTGACCTAGGCGTTAACGGACAGAGCTTGGTTCAGTCTTGAAAATAAAATATTATCTGAAAATACAGTTATCCCTTGCCATTCGTGGTTTTGATAATTCGCGGTTCAGTCTTGAATAATTTAATGGGAATGTTTTGGGAAGTTTTGCGGCGTACCGCGAAAAACAGCATCATAGAAAATACGCTGTACAGTAGAAACAAAACGTAAAATGTTTAGAAAATCATGAATGCATATATATTTATAATATAGCAACAACCATGGACTTTTGACAAAAAGTGACGATAACATCTGGAACTTGTAATCTATTATTTGTATCGTAATAATCTCTGTGTTATTATTAAGAAGAAAGATTGTAGAAAATTATCAACTAAAAATTATTTATTTAGACAATATAGCCCTGAGATAATCATGGTTGAAAACTTGTTTATACTCACAAACCGGTTAGTCGAACAGTATTTTAGACATTAAAACTTTTTCCAATTCGTTGTACTGTAAATTTATGAAATGTGTGGTTTTCACTAATTAACTGTATATTTTTTTTTTTGTATTCATAATTTAAATCATAATTTATATCATAATTTCTTTATCCACAATTTGGGAATGTTAAAGTGTTTGTTTATCAGAAGGTTTATGGAACAAGATTTATGGGTTTTGGCAACCAAAATGGTTTTGGGGTGGGGCTGCAAAGATTATCTGCGGATTTAGCATATTCGCACTCCCCCGTATGTTAATTTTGAAACTATGGTTTAATGTCTGGCTTGAAATTATGATAGTGAAATTGACTTTCAAACAATTAGTTATCATGTCCGAAGCTAATAAATAAAAAAACGTCAGGTTTTTATTGTTTCTCTGGGACTTTTATTTCAGAATAATCCTACAAGAAAACAAGACATTCCAAGGGAAATTATGAATCACCACCACCCATATAGGCTCTGTTAGGGGTGATCAATTAAAAAGTTGGAAAAAGTGGTGATCAATGAATAAGTTACTTCTCTTGCCTTTTGTTGGGCTGTTATCACTAAATAAAGGTCCGAATGTTCAATAAAAGTTTGGGTAGCAGTGATTAATAGTAGGCTAGATACAGTAATTATCTGACTTAAAATAATCGTTTTCCTGTAAGTTTTCCAGCATTTAGTTATGAATACCGAAATCAGAAAGAAAAATCACATATAACATAAACGTGATTGAACACTGTCAAGGTTAACTATGGAGGTAAGAGCTTTCAGTAGCTATTAACTTGACATGTAAGATATTTATGAGAGAGTGGTTTGCACAAGTGTTCACTTAACCACTCTCTTCACTGCCAAGATATCTGGTGACAAAATCACATCTTTTCTAATGATTATAGTGCAAAGCAAACATAACTTAATAGTTTCTCAAACCTTCACCCAGACCTAACCATTCATAGTAGAAACTTGAAATTTTGCACACACACTCCCCTCAATGAGTAGGGAAAATTATTTTGTTTTGTTTTTTGAAAATCCCTCCCACTAAATAGGTTTTTAGAGGGGGTTCAATATGCAATGTAAGTTTATGCTAAATTGGTTACTAGTTTGTGCCCACATTTTTTATTGAAAATTCAGACCATTTTTATTGATCACAACCCAACAAAAGGTGAGAAAAGTAATGCACACAACTTAAAAAAAGATAAACTGCCCAAAGATCCTGATATTACCATTTTGAGTTCTGCTTCCCACAATTCATTCCTCTTCCTGTAGTTTCCGACTAAATCTCCATCTCTACCCCTCTCCTTAACTTAAAGGGTCAGGTTCATTACTTGATGCCTGATTCGTCCCAAAAACGGAAGTGCCGAAGGAACAGTATAATTTCTGGAACTATCCACACGTATCCGTGAGAGTCTCTACAGTAAACTGACCTCATGTCACACATTTCAACTGCATGTGGAACTGGATAAATACCATCTCTATCCCCACCCCCACCCCCAAGATGACAGCCAGAGACCAATTCCATTATAAAAATGCTTTCTACTAATTCCACACCAAATCCCTTAATGTTACTCAAAAAATATCCTTTTCTCTTATTAAAACGAAGTGGATTCATATTGTCTGAAGGATTTCTTTACGTTTCTTTTAAATAAAAGATTTCTTTTCTGTATAGAAACACAAAATCCTGCAATCAATAAGTTTGTTCACAATAACATTGTTGATCAAATAAAAAATGTCCGACAATTCTTTTACCCTAGAAATCAATGAAAAAGATCAAATGTTTGCACTGAATTTAATAAAACATCACTCGAAAGCCTTAAATTTTGGAGGAAATTTTCTTTTTATTAACTGACTATAAGTCAGCAATACTTGAATAAACATAAGAACTACTTATTTTGATTCTCATTAGAAAAAGTAAAATGATTATTGTTGAACTTTTATCAGATAAGGGGATTGATTGATTGTTTTTTTTAACGGCACATCGACCCTCGGTGGGTCATTTAGTGCCGAATTCAGTAGGGGGGGGGATCCCATGTCCCCGTGACTAGAGACTTGAGGGGGGAAAATCCCAAATCCCTGTCACTGAGACAAATGCCATGAGGACCGGGATAAGCTGGTCAGTGGTCAAAAGCTTCTCAGGATGAATCCCGAGCATGCTAATGGTGATCACCTCCCGACCAGCTGGCCAAGATATCCTGTGAAACTTCTCCCAGATATCCGGAGATACCTGAGCATGCCACAAGGCCCCCGAAGAGCTGTGGTTCTCTGAACATCGAGGCCTTGGTGGTTTTGAAGAACAGATACACCACTTTGATCCTCCTAGCCACAGCAAAGATATCCTGTGTAACTTATCGCAGGATGATATCCGAGCATGCCACAAGGACCCCTGAGGGCCATGGTTCTCTGAACTTCGAGGCCATGGTGGTTTCGAAGAACAGATACTCCACTTTGATCCTCCTAGCTACAGCAACTTATCCCAGGATGATACCCGAGCATGCCACAGGGACACCCGAAGGGCCGCTTTTCTCTGAACTTCGAGGCCATGGCTGTTTCAAAGAACAACTTTATTTAGCGAGGGCAAATTTCGACATGAAGTCTTTTTTAAAGTGTGGGTTCGGCCTGCACGCGAATGTGCAGAGGGGTGGGGATCCTCTGTCCCCGTGCCTAGAGATCTAGGGGGGAGAATCCCAAATCCCTGTCATTGAGACAAATGACACGAGGACCAGAATGTATCCACTAGCTCCTCAGGACGGATCCCAAGTGTGCCAATGGGGTGACCGCCTCTCGACCAGCTAGCCAAGATATCCTTTGCAACTTCTCCCAGGTATCTGAAGATACCCGAGCATGCCACGAGGACCCCCGAAGGGCTGTGTTTCTCCGAACTTCGAGTCCATGGTGGTCTCGAAGCGCAGATACTAAACTTCGCTCTTGGCGTGTTATCAGCTGCAGCCAAGATATCCTGCGCAACTTCTCCCAGGATGATACCCGAGCATGCCACAGGACCCCATACGGGCCATGTTTCTCTGCACTTCGAGGTCATGGCGGTTTCGAAGAACAGATACTATACTTTGATCTTGGCCAAAAGGCCAAGAAGCGATCCTCAGATAAGGGGAGAAACGAAGACCAACTCTGGCAGTTGAACTGAAAAGTGATCTATACGAACTTGCCAACTCCGATCTGACACTAAAAGACCACACATACGCAAGAAGACCGAAAATAGACACAAAGGATGATCTTGAAGAACTTTGAAGGTGAAAGAGGACCCAATGGAAAAGCTTTATGAATAGTAGTTAACCTCCTGCGTTTCTACTAATATTATACAGTAACAAATCTCACTAAATGTTGGAGGGGGCCCCCTCTTCGGCCCCCAAATCGCCAGCTATGCCCCTGAGTAGGGAGAACAATGGTAAACAAGAAATGTGATGCCCAAGCACAGATGCCTTTGCCTGAACCAGCATTAGAATGTTAATGATAATAATAACTAGTATTCCAAGGGAAATTATGAATCACCACTGTGTGCTGTGTTGGGGGTGATCAATAAATAAGTTACTTCTCTCGCCTTTTATTGGGCTGTGATCTCTAAAACAGGTCTGAATTTTCAAAAAACAAGTGTGCACAAAATAATGACCAATTTAGCATAAATTTACATTGCATATTGAACCCCCCTCTAAAAACCTATTTGGAAGTGGGGGGATTTTCCAAAAAACAAAAAAGAAATTTCCCCTCTCATTGAAGTGAGTGTGTGTGCAAAATTTCAAGTTTCTACTATGAACGGTTAGGGCTGGGCAAAGTCTGGATATATAGATAGATACATATATACATATAAATCTCAGACCACATGAATAACCTAAACCCAGCAATAAACCAGTGTTGTGGGTAGCAGTGATTAATGATTTACAATACTTCATCTAATAAAGATGTATAATAAAATAAGACACTGTATATATTAATGCTAAAGTTGCCTGAATCATTAAACTACAGGGATTCATTGAAAATGCATCTCATGTGCTACAAAATACAGTAAGTGCCTTTCATGCAAACTAGTTAGACATTTGTAATCATTGCACAGGCCTGTCGCAACAAAATTTTAGACAAAGTCCTTTAGGTCGCTATGAAAATGAAATCAATATTACTGTAGTAGAAGACACATTGGGAATCAAAGATAACTGGAATAGAGGTCAATGTTTTTTCTTTTGGTTTATCAAATTGAAATCAGGATTCAGGATAGGACTATTATCAAAGAATAATTGAAGGAGATAATTGGTTTATTTACTCTTTCTGTAATCTTAAAATTAGCTTTTTGCAGCATTTTTTGACAAAATAAGGAACACATATTAGCAAATTATTGTTCTGACAGGCCTGTTGAAAGTACTTTCAACCAGTTCTTGAGATATTCAAAATGGCTGCAATACCTTCCAGACAGACAATGTAAAACCTATAAAAGAATTTTAAAAAATACGTTAACTCTCTTGTCCAGAAGTCAATAATAGCATATGGAGTGGTGCTCGATGATGTTTGCTGTACGCCATACAATAGGCAAAAGTCACAAGCTACAGATTCTTATTAACAAATGGAGGGCAGATTAATCAATATAAAGTTAATTACCTTCATCCACAGACAGAACAGAATGCGTGTATATTCAGGAGCTTCATTCACTTCTGGACAGGGCTTGAGAGAAATTTAATTAGTTTCACTTGCTAATGGTATGTCTGGCGGTATTGCTAATGGTATGTCTGGTTGTATTGCTTTGTTTCTAGAAACACTTGAAGAGTTTGGTTCCAAAACGTGATAAGCACCATTTAAAAACAAAAGGTGCTTAATTAAATTTAATCAAATTCTGGATTTGAATTTTATCTCATATTACAACCTTATAGACTGCATATATATAGAACATTTAGAACATTTTTTGTTTTAGTGTGAAAAAAAGTATACAATTTGTATATACAAGCACACATCATAACAATCATATTTACACAATATCTAGGTCCTTAAACCTTTGCAGTGGTGTAATAAACATAATTCTTCTTAAAATCATTTACATCTAGTGATAGCACTACATATTCCGGTAATCTATTCAAAAGTCCCACAACTCTATTGCTAAAAAAGAATTTTCTGATATTCAATCTACTTCTATTTGCTTCTACCATATATGTGTGGCCTCTCAGTCCCTTGTACCCCCTTCTAGTAAAGAATACATCAGGGTTTATTACTAAACCACGCATAATCTTAAACATTTCCCCCCGATCCCTCTTATTTTCTAACGATTTTTTAACGATGTTAACCCTAACACTTTTAGCCTATCCTCCTAACTCATACTTTTTAATTCTGGTACTAATTTAGTTGCTCGTCTCTGTACTTTTTCTAAAAGATTTTTATCTCTCTCCAAGTATGGTGACCAGGCCTATGCCCAGTACTCAGGGTGTGGACGGATATATGTCTTATATAGTATAAGGAACAAGTCCTTGTTTATATAAAAATGTTGTAATAAGATAAAAAATAATTAAAATGCGGAATTCGATTTTTAATTTAATTAAACACGTTTTTTTAAAAGTGTGGCTTAATGGTATAGTAAAGAAAGGAGTAACAAGTGTTGAGTTATTCATGAAATGAATGGAGCTTTTTATCATGTACTGTGTGTTCCGAAAAATATGCACAAAGAAAATTTAGAATAACTTGTTATTGTTGAAATGGTTCTTCGGACGATTGAACTCCTTCTTGTTATTTGTGTTGTAGGGGCGAGATAGATAAATCTGCTATGGCTGACCACATCTGGAGAGAGAATGGCGAGCATCTTCCTCTTTGGGAGGAAGTCCAGATTATCGACAGAGAACGTTGTTGGAAACAGAGAAAAATCAAAGAGGCAGCTCATATCAAAATGTCAACTAAATGCATTAGCCAGACAAGTGCGGATTTCAACCCGATGTGGCTTCCACTTCTCAAGAAATCTAAACCCGACAAGACAAAGACACAGAAACACCCGGGCCATGTGCTATAAGGGCTACCCCCTTTTAAACATAATAATAATAAACATCACAATCGGCTGAAACGTTGTGTTTACAACACAAATAACAAGGAGTTCAATCGTCCGAAGAACCATTTCAATATTAATGACCCTTCTCAAAACTATAGAAAAAAACTTGTTATTGCATTGAGATTTTGAACTGAAATTTTAACTCTAGAGTCAACAGATGCGCTAAAACTTTTCCACAAAATTTGAGTTCTTCAGGTGTGTTCGAAACAATTTGAAAAGGCCTGGTTCCTGCTGGAGGGTTATGTTTAGTGAAGCAGGTGTGATTTGATGCACCAGAGCTTCCTTAAAAAGGGCAAAAACAATTCAATAGAACTGATTGAAGGTAGAGTATTGGAAAATTTAAAAGAAAACTAGCATTCCAAGGGAAATTATGAATCACCACCACCCATATATGCTGTGTTGGGGGTGATCAATTAAATTCTATCACTAAGTAAGAAGAGTCTAAATCAGGAGTTCTCAAATAAAGAAATATATTTGACTTAAGTCCTGATACATAGATAGATAGATAGATAGATAGATAGA
>VCCN01004803.1:406912-427006 GCA_006491835.1 Architeuthis dux
GATTTGAGTGGCCACGCATGATAAGTATCATGCATGGCCACTCTTATATAATGCTCATATTATATATGAAGATATATATATATATGTTCATATATAATATGAACAATATATGTATGCTGTATATTTTGGTGAATAAGACGACTCTTGAAGCATCTAAAAAATACCCCAATAAATAGAGTCATCATACAGACCAGATACAAAATCTGTGACTAAACTGCTAAAGACTGGAATTAGGGTATCATCTTATCCGAAGGACGCCTTATCCGCTGATAAAAAAATTATATATGTTCATTTTTGAGATCTGTTCGGAAAAGAAGCAACCATTTTGAATATTTCGAGAAATGAACTTTCATACTTTTACACAAGTGTTACTTCCTTTAGAAGACTATTTCATTTTTTCGTTATTTGTAAGAGAAAGATGATTGTACACAATAATATTTGAATTTTGTGACAGTTTCTTCATTGAATTAGCTTTACACCTTCTCTTTATATTCTAAGCTTCTACGTAATTATATAATAGTATGTCTATATTTTTGTCTGTAACATCCCAAGGGAAATAACTTTCATATTTTTATGCAAGAGTTACTTCCTTTAGAAGACTATTTCATTTTTTCGTTATTTGTAAGAGAAAGATGATTGTACACAATAATATTTGAATTCTGTGACAATTTCTCCATTGAATTAGCCTCACATCTTCTCTTTATAGTCTAAGCTTTTATATTATTGCAATTGCAAAATAACTTAAATATTGCTGTCATTTTTTTACGGCAAGTGTCAACTAGTACAGTGGATTAAATAGCTCCAATCTGAATTCAATTTTACATCAATAATAATTATATTCATATTTTTGCACATGAGTAATTTCCCTTAGAAGTCTATTTCATTATTTGTAAGAGAAAGAATCGTACACAATAATATTTGAATTATGTGACAATTTCTCAAGTGAATTCGTTTCAGACCTTCTCTTTATATTCTAAGCTTTTACGTAATTGCAATTGCAAAATTACTTGCTGCCATTTTTTGATAGCAAGGGAAAACAATTTATAAGAAGAATTAGTTAGCTGTATATTTTTGTGACTGATATCAAAATGTAATCATAAGGTTTTGCCTGTTCTCAAAGAATCTTATACTTAAATTTGTATCTGATCCAAATGAAAACATTACACATTTATAAAATAAAGTAACAGAAAATTAGAAAGGAGTCATTGTCTTTTCAGATTTCTTTGTTTTATAGTACAAGATCTCTACAGCTTCCAGAAGAGACAATGGCTATTAAATACAGCAAAAATATTTAATCCCTGCTACTTTCTTTGTTATATTAATAAATATCTTTACTTATGATTTGTGAGAAGAGGCAACATTGCCACCGGGTAATTTTCTCACACCAACATTTTCATCTTTGTTAATCACTGCTACCCAGAACAGACCGGTTTAAACACTGTTGCTGGTTTTAGGTCATGTTTTCTGACATTTATATGTAACTATGTATCTATGTATTCGGACTTCGCCAAACCCTAATCGTTTATAGCAGAAACTTGAAGTTTTGCACACACACTCCCCTCAATGAGTAGGGAAAAGGTTTTCTTTTGTTTTTTGAAAATTCTCCCCCAAAATAGGATAGTAGCCTATCTCATCCCTTCATTCCCTTGTGTCTGGTCTTTTCCTACTGCGTCTACTGTCCCATGGGCACTTTTGCTCCATCCATTGTCATCTCTTCTTGCTAGGTGACTAGCCCATCTCTATTTTTGTTATTTCTAAACCCAGCAATAAGCCAGTGATGTGGGTAGTGATGATTAATATGTATCTGGTCTACATAAATATTTATATTATTATATAGTCTTATGAAATCAAATGATGGATAATTTTATATTCGACAGAATCTGATAATTATAATGACAATTATTAGGCAGCTAAGCTAATCTTGCTGGCCTTTGTTAGTGGGTTCAAGCCTCATTGGATCTCCCACTTTCAATGATCTGACACCAAACCATGCTAGGTAATCATATGAATAAAACAATCAGGACTCATGTTGTATAACAATGATCAGCAAGCTAATCTTGCTGGCCTTTGTTACTGGATTTGGTCCTTATCGGATCTCAAAGTATAGATGGTCTGATACCAACACATGCTAAGTTAATATCTACTCTAATAATGGACTGTGTGATTTTCTTGGTTTGCTGTCCATAACACTGGACTCTTCCACTGTGTGGTTAAAACTTTGCTGAAAAAAATACTTCCTACCCACCATTTCAAACTTTGCTCTCTTGCCGATAAATGAATTCAGTATTTTTAACCTGAACCTGCTGGCCTTTGTTAGTGGGTTCAATCCTCATTGGATCTCCCACTATTGATGGTATGGTACAAAACTTCTATGTTAATAAATGATATGAAAAAATGGATCAAGATACCTCCTACCCACCATTTGCAACTATGGACTCTTCAACTGACACAAATTCACTAGTATAATATAAACAGGTCTGGTTAGTCCCTCAATAGAAACTGTCATGTGACCAATGTCTTTTGGCAGCGAGCCGTGTTTGGGGTGATCAATTAAAACATTGGAAAAAGGGGTGGTCAATGAATAAATTACTTCTCATGACTTTGGTTTGATCATTAAAAAGTATGAATGCTGGGCATACACTAAGGGACCAATCTAGCATAAGATTACATTGTAAATTAAGAATTTTCAAAAACGAAAAAAAAAGTTTTGTTCTAGACAAAATAAGAAGTAAATGTTTAAATTGTCATTCCTCTAGCTCTATTAGTGTGGCCTGAACGCATGACATATACATAATCAGTAAGAATCACTTAAAAACTGAAGAAACCTATGTTTTCTAACATGTCTGAATTGTTGCAAGACCATATCTTTGAAACCACCTCAAAACATATTAACCATTTTATTTTTAAACCTAGGAAAGCTCTAAAAGAAATTAGAGTTTATTAATATCAGTCTGGGAGCCAGCAGGACCTACCCTGCATCCCTCACTTCCAGGACCCTATGAATAGATTACCAAAATGTTCCTTAGGATGTCCTCTTTCAGAAAAAAAGATGTTCCCAAGAAAAATGTTGGGAAGAACTACCTCTCATTTTATATGAAACAAAATGGCCGCCAGCACACACCAAAAAAATCCAGAATTTCATATCTTGTCTCCCAATTGATATATCTGAGTACTTTAAAAGGCTAAATCATGGTTTTCTGAAAAAGGAGATCCTAATGAACATTTTGGTACCCCATTCATAGGATCCTGGGGGATGCAGGGTAGGTCCTGCTGGCCCCCGGACTATATAACATTATTTGTAAGCTTTACGTTTTCTATCTATCAAAGGTATCAATTAGGATTATTTTTAAAAAATATTAGTAATTGTTTGTGCACTGAATATTTCAATAAACCTTTCAAATTTTGTCAAACCCTGTACAAAATCTGGAGTTGACTTTGTTTATCTAGCGTAACAATGTTATGATATACTATCACGAGAGGTAATTTCCAGGCCAACACCTGTGCGGAAGTGGAAGTGACTCGGGACCTTAGGAAATATGTATATGTGTCCAAAAACAGGATGTGGAAACCGGAAATGACACCAGAGCTGAGACAGAGGAAGCTCACAAGAAGGAGAAACTCGGAAGCTCAGAGAACAAAGACCCAGGCAGAGACAGGCAGACCGCCTAGGGCTGGGAAGGCATGACCAAGTTCCCCTGTTGGGAACAGTCTTTCGGGGACACCTTATCTCTCACCCACTCTTCATTCTCCGGCTGACAAAATGTATCTTAAGAAATAAAAATATGTTCTCATATTTTTACAAACAACTTTCGAGTCTTCTTTCTTCCCTGGAAACAACTGATCTTTACCCCACTATTCAACAACAAGAACAAGAAGAACAAGAACAAGAACAATTGTCACCAAATTTTAAAAAATTAGCATTCCCATGAATGAAACCATGACCAACTGATTGGTCTCTTACCAACTGAGCTACATTGACAAGTCATTATATACCCACAAAATTTATTTCACAGATACGCAAGGGCTTATTTCATTTAAAAAAATAAATACATAATAATTTATAATTTTCTATTTATTATATATACAATAGAAAAATTGCAGTATTCAACGGATTGGTAGGCTGGTCACTTACCAACTGAGCTAAATTGACAAGTCTTACATATCTACAAAATAATAAATAAATACATTTATACTAAAAAAGATATATTTTTATAAGTTTCTATTTATTATATATATAATACAAAAGTTGCAGTAATCATCTTCTGTCGGAATAGAAGTAGGAGTGGAGTTTGTTTCTCTTTCAAATCGTTTAATTTAGTTTTTCTCTTTTGGTTGGTCTCAAGGCAGATCTCGAAAGCTTAATTGCTATAAACTCTCTGATACCAAAAGTAAAATTGATTCTAATAATACTATCTCTCTATTTTGAAACCACTTGGAAACTCTTGAATATCAATCATTAGATATCATTGAATATCAATCTTTGTTTAGAATTCATTTATAATATTATATAAAGATATATAATATAGGCATCAAACAAATCAACAGTTGCATACCTACTAAGAAGAAAAGAAAATTACGAGTAGAGTTATTTAAAATGTTATCTATCTTTTATACTTTGTTTTCTTACATAACAAGAACAACAAGAACAAGAACTCATAACGATAGGTTGGAAAGCATTTGGTATGAATAGAGACATTCTGAAGCGCCTTGCCAATGTGCTTAAAGCGTAAGAATACAACAGTTGCATAATACCAACCATGGCATACGGATACGAAACAGGGAAATTAACCAACCCAGATAAAGGGGATAACCCATATAGTACAAGGCCCGTGTGTTTCTGTGTCTTTGTCTTGTCAGGTTTAAGTCTGTTGAGAAGTGGAAGCCACATCGGGTTAAAATCTGCACTTGTCTGGCTAATGCATTTAGTCAGCATTTTGATGTGAGCTGCCTCTTTGATTTTTCTGACAAGACAAAGACACAGAAACACCCGGGCCCTGTGCTATAAGAGTTATCCCCTTTAAACATAACTTCTGTTTAACCCATCACACTCGGATTTTACACCTGAAGACTTAAAATATCATATAAAGACCTATAGTATAAGCATCAAACAAATAAACAGTTGCATACCTACTAAGAAGAAATGAAAATTGCAAATGGAGTTATTTCTATCCTTTGTTTAATGCAGTTTGCAGAGTTAGTAATTATTAATGTTATATTTTATCAAATAAGAAGATATATTGCTTTCCTTGCATCACTGTTTTCATTGATATCCAAGCAGATGCATCAAATAAGGAATTATCTGAAACTCACATAAATGAAGCTCTGATATCAGCACAGGCATCAATAATATAAATACAATACAATATTCTATATAATAGTATATACAGACATATGGTATTATATACAGGTATAGAACATTATATGCAGACACATGATATTAAATCAAATAAGGAATTGGTAGAAACTTTTATAAATGAATCTCTGATATCAGCACAGGTATTAATAATATAATACAATATGGTATTTTATATAATATTATATACAGACATATGATATTATATACAAGTATAGAACATTATATACAGACATATGATATTATATACAGGTATAGAACATTATATATAGACATATGATATTATATACAGGTATAGAACATTATATACAGACATATGATATTAAATCAAATAAGGAATTGGTAGAAACTTGTATAAATGAATCTCTGATATCAGCAGAGGTATTAATAATCTAAGTACAACACAATACTCGACTGATTTTCCAGTGCGTTTGGTTCTCGAACTTTGTCAGATTAATAACTTTGTGGGGTCAGCCAAGGTCGAGAAATTCAATAATGTATTTCTGACCCACCATTCCAACATCACCAAATTCTATTACTATCCTACTATAATTAATCACTGCTACCCACAACACTGGTTTATTGCTGGGTTTAGTTTTTATTCATGTGTTCTGACATTTACTTGGAAAAGCCCAAACGGCACAACAAAAAACGAGATCGACTTCATACTAACTGACAAGATAAATAACATTAAAGACGTTATAACTACTTCTTCTACCGTTATGTCTGGGATATCGCTAGTATCTATAGGTTTATTAATTTGTGGTATGTTTATTTTTGAAGTGTACAAATTTTCATAGTATTCTTCTGTTACTTTTGTCAATTTGTCCCTATTTTTGATAATTTTGCCATTTTTATCCTTTAGTGCGAGCATCTATTGCTTGCCAGTATGGGTTTGGGCGTCCTTTAAACTTTTCCCCTTTCTGATGGCCTCTACTATCCTTTTCGTGTTTTTCTTTCTTTTCTCTTTTCTCGTTTTTTTATTTATTAATTTGTTAAGTTCTGCTTTTTTGTCTTCGTCCTCTTTAGTTTCTATCTCCATATTTCTTCTCTGTTTGATTAGTTTTAATGTTGCTTTAGTGTATTTCCCTGTATTATTGTTTACATTTGTATTGCCTACCATCTCTGCTGCTTCCTTAAACTGATAATTATAAATACATTTATTAGTTGAGAACCTATATTTGCCTGGCGCTGGTGTGAATGACTGTTAAACGAGTGGCCTAAATTGTGAAGGTGAATAAAGAAACGAGCTCCGTGCAGGGATCCAACCCGCATCCACCCTGGAAGCAACCTAAAGATTTGGAAGGGGCTTGACTCCTAGGGGGACCCCTGCAGCATTGAGATTTGACGAGAAAACAAAATTTGCAACAAATAGACATGCACTATCACTTAATTGGTGAAAGACAAACACAAAGGCTGAATTAATATTTATGCAATTCATCTACGTACAAATATATCCTTGTTATCACATAATGTCAGTAGATGAACTATAATTTATAAAGCTTTTAGGCCTGTTTCCCTCCGCTGTCTTCAGCTATGCCTCTGAGTCCTGGTTAGGTAAAGGGTCACAACAACTGCCTTATATAGTTAAGAGAAATGACACAAATGGTGCGGAAAACAGTGAATTTAATGATTACTTGGTGCCAGACTGCATAATTGAATGAAGTTTACACTAAGTACCTTTTCCAGTTCTTCTAATCAATGCGGACAGCACTCTTATTTTTATGAAATGAATGTATTTGCTTGCGTATCATTCTGGAGGCATTGAATAACAGCATTCAATAAGTGAGATTGCATTAACTCTATTCAGCAGGCATTGTGGCTATCAACCTTATGGGGTTTCGTTTAGTTGTTTGACAATCATTCCGATGATGATGTCTGTAGCTGTGCTGTCTCATCGGTGAACCCGAATGTGGCCAACAAGTCCAATTCTCGGGGACAGTTGCGGCACTGGAGCTCTGTGGGCACAGATGGTGAGCCCTTTTGGCATTTTCTAGTGCTGGTGATCTGTTCTCGAAGGATGTACAGGCTGTAAGGTTGGTATAATGACAGATATTAACAGATTAAAAATGCAAACAGAAGACGTACTCACACAGATCCTTTATTCAAACAATGACTGCGGTCAACGATACATGTGTCTCCTCCGATCTCCTAAAAACAATATGGCAGCTCGTTCACCAGAACGTAAAACAGCACCCCTTTACCAGAAGTTGGTAAGCACTCTCCTGCCTAAGGGGAATAACTCAAAATACTTACTTAACACAGGCCACATGTATTAGGCTGCGCTATTCAGCTCTGTCCTTAGTATAAGATTCAAGGTCATTTACATGGATGCTGCAGTGCTTTAGGCTGTTCTTCTAGCGTTTCTAGGGACATCCTTTGTTTCTGTGGCCCTGTGCAAACACTGCCGAATCGACTGGCCTTAGTTAAATTGGGATTTAAAAAAACTAAAAATTAGGATGAATTTAAATAAAAGTAAAACAATTAATAAAAATGGTTTACAATACTTTATTTAATAAAAAAAATAAAATGAAAAAATTGCTGTTTTTTTCCCACTAAAACTCAAGCAGACACTGCAGTGCCGGCTTAGTACTTGAGTACTGTAAGTACGAAAGTAGAAAATGTTAGCTTCTTTAGCCGTGATCGGTCAATTCAGTCCTTGTGATGCGATGCATTTTTGATGGTTAAGTCGTTAAACATTGCGAACAACCCATTTCTGACAGTTTGCGATCTGTTGATTTTCCTAATATCTATTTTTAGTAATATCTATTATTTATACTTATTAAATATCTGATTTTTAAGTATGTAACTGGCTATTTGTCAGGGGTGGAACCTTTTAAATCATTTATATTCCTTGCAAAGTTTGTATAATGCAACCTAGCTATCAAAAAGCATGCAAACGGTTGGTAAATATCTGCTACCAACCAGGCACTCTCTTATAAACCTGATTCTATAAATCTTTTTTGAATGCAAGGACTGATATGGAAAATTTACCTTGAATATTTGAATAAAAAGAAAAAAACAGTGAAAGAACAAAAGTAATTTTCTTTTAACTTTTCAATCAATAACACTGTGCAACGTGATTTTTGTCCCTGGGTAGTGGGTGTTATTTTCTGATTGCTTATGTGTAAAATGTATAGAAAATGGCTATTATTCCCTTCAAACCTTGCTTTTGTGACCAGGACAGTGATATCCATATGTAATTGTTTTTATTACTTTATGTGATTAAAAATGTGCAAATTCACCCGTTGTCCAATTGGAAATAAGTAGATTTCAAATTATCACTGTCCTCGTCGCAAAAGCAAAGTTTGAAGGGAATAATTGACATTTTCTATACTTTCTAGACATAATCGATCAGAAAATAGCACTTATTACCCAGAAACAGATAAAAAGTAAAACTAACATTCCAAGGGAAATTATGAATCACCATATATAAGCTTCTTTTTAACTCATAAATTAAACAGTGGTGGTGGGCAGCGATCACTAAAAAGTCCAAATTTTCAAAAAACAAGTGTGAATGCTGCTGGATACAAACTAACTAATAAGGGATCAATTTAATACATTGTAAATTGAATCCACCCCTCAAAACCTATTTTGGTGGAGAATTTTCAAAAAACAAAAAAAGTATATTCCCTACTCAGTGAGGGGAGTATGTGTGCCAAATTTTTAAGTTTCTACTATGAACGGTTTGGGCTGGGAGATGTCCAGATACATAGATAGATACATAGATATATAACCCAGCAACAGTGTTTAAACCAGTCTGTTGTGTGTAGCAGTGATTAACTAAACCCAGCAACAGTGTTTAAATCGTTCTGTTGTGGGTAGCAGTGATTAACTAAATCCAGCAACAGTGTTTAAACTGGTCTGTTGTGGGTAGCAGTGATTAACTAAACCCAACAACAGTGTTTAAACCGGTCTGTTGTGGGTAGCAGTGATTAAAACGTTGCACAGTATAATTATACTTATATCTGAGAAAGTCGTTTTGTAGTTGGAAATCTCTAAATCCCAAAGATGTACTCTGATAATTATAGAAATGAACTGCTCGTCTGCTTTCTACGTCATAGATTTTTTCTCATTCAACTCATGAGTGAAATGTGTGTTGGCAGTTTTCTGATCAGAAAACGTAATGCCAGACATTTATCCATCTTAATTTTTGTGGGTCAATGGGCAAAATCAGATGAACCAATTTCTTTTGGAATGAGGAAATTGTGGATTCCATTATCTGCCATAGGTTATCAGTCAGAAGATCCAGAAACATAGTTTCCTCTAAGCTGTGCCCGTGTGCACGTGCACACATGTTTTGCAACCAGTGCACAAAGGAAATAAATGTGCACCAGGGTATGATAAAATGATTTTGTGCCTCGTAACGCAGAATTCTGAATGTGCCTTCCAAATGTTTAAGCTAAAATGTTGTTTATGGCACAAATTTTGCACATTGTTTTTAACTGAAATTTCAACTCAATCAACCAATAAAGAACTGAATTCAATGTTTATTTATCCATAAAATAAAATTCTTCATCCTTCTTATCACTTTGCTGTCTTCTGTGCATGTTCTTATGCCCTCACTAACAGTGAAATGCCACTTTTCATCCTGCTGCTTATTGTGGGTCCCTAAAATAAGCATCCAATGCTCTCTTAATCAGGGGTTCAGCTCTGACAAGAATTGGTCCATTTTCAGCAATAAAAATTTCCCCTATCAGTGTTGTTTTGATTATTTGTGACTCCCTATGAGCAGGTGTGTGGCGAGTCAATAGGAATTCCCTATTTTCACACACAGTAGGCTAGATCCTCCTTTCTCACATGCAGGCAGCCAATCAGGAACCAGCAAGTTATCATGTGACAGGTGCTAATTTTGAATCAGCCTCTTTTCTCCCCAGACCGGCATAACAAGAAGACGTGTTCAAATTTTGTACTGTCTTTTCCACGCTTGACTATCAGGCCATGTGCTCGGGAACCAGGACCCCAGATTTTCCTAACAAGCCAATAATTTGTCCCAAACTGTAAGTAAGACGGCTTATTTCACACACACACATTGCCATCATGAATGACTTTTTATCCGAAACATTTTATTTACATGATCGCAGACCTATACTACAACAATTATACCAAAGGACTTTAACATATTTACACACATATACACGGACAATGGACTTTTACATAGGCACATACATAAACATTTAACTAAATTTACACCCTTGTTTAAATAAAGAAATGTTTGTCTCTTTCAAGGATTGTCTCTTTTGTTTATCATTTGTTGCTGTTCCCTTTTTCTGCCATTGATCGTATTTAAATGGAGTAATTTCCTACCTCACTTTTGAAAACCTTTACTATGGAGAAATCTCACGCATCAAGCCGGCGTCCACAAAACCTTCCTCACAGAAGACCTGATTGGCTGCCAGCACATGAGGGCCGAGAGTCTAGCTGACCGTGTGTGGAAATAAGGAATTCCCTTCACGCGAGACAACTCCACTTTGACTCGCCACACGTGTGCCCTGTAGCAGTGTTACTGCTTTACCATACCTTTTCATAGTCTGATGTCCGCATAAAAGGTTAGTTAGCCAAAATAATGTAGAAATTAATACTTATACCTGCATTGTAATTGAATTAGTTTAGATTTAACCATTTTCAGCAACTTTAATAATAACAGGTTTGGTTAGTCACTCAATAAAAACCATCACATCTTTTGGCAGCATGATGGTGATCAATTAAAAAATTGGAAAAAGTGGTGATTAAGGAATAAGTTACTTCTCTAAACTTTTGTTGGCAGTGATCACTAGAAAAAGTCTGAATTTAAAAAAAAAACAAGTGTGAATGCTGCCAGATACAAACTAAGGGGCCAATTTAGCATAAACTTATATTGTAAATTGAAACCGCCATTATTTGGGTGGGGGGAAAACAATCTTTTTTCTAGACATAATAAGACGTAAATGTCTAAATTTTCAGCTCTCTAGCTCCATTGGTGCAGCCTGTATGCGTGTTACATACATACATAGCCAGCCAGATCAACTTGAAAACTGAAGAAACCTTTTGTTGACGATTTCTAATAATAATTTGTGAATTAATAGACATTTGTTTGCACAATCTGACCCTGAGATTGAACTCACGACCACCACGCAGGTCGCTAGATAAGCCCAACGAATGCTTTTAGCCACTAGGCCATTGTCCTGTATGTCTTTGTTTTCTGTATAGTTGCACAATTATCAAAAGCCAGAAACTTTGTCCATTGTTGAAAATTCAAAGCCCAAAGTTTGAAAGAAACTCTAAAAGCAATCTTGTATAAAAACAATATCTGATTAACAAGCAAGAAAATGCCTTTGTTAATATTTCAATGCTTGTCTGCATGATGCTCAGACAGGCCTCGTTAGTCACTCAATAGAAACCGTCATCTGACCAATGTCTTTAGGCAGCATGCCATTGGGGATGATCAATTATAAAATTGGTAAAAAGGGGCGATCAATGAATAAGTTACATCTCTCAACTTGTATTGTGCCGTAATCACTAAAAATGTTCAATTTAAAAAAGAATGTGTGAATGCTGATGGACACAAACCAAGGGACCAATTTAACATGAACTTACATTGTAAATTGAACGCCCCAATAAAAACCTATAAATACCTGATTAACAAGCAAGAAAATGGCTTTGTTAATATTTCAAAGCTTGTCTGCATGACGCTCAGACAGGCCTTGTTGTCACTCAATAGAAACTGTCAACTGACCAATGCCTCTAGACAGCATGCCGTGTTGGGGATGATCAATTATAAAATTGGAAAAAAAAAGGGTTGATCAATGAATAAGTTACTTCTCTCAACTTGTATTGTGCCGTAATCACTAAAAATGTTCAATTCAAAAAAGAAACATGTGAATGCTGACGGACACAAAGTAAGGGACCAATTTAGCATAAACTTACATTGTAAATTGATCGCCCCAATAAAAACCTATTTTCTGGGGGTATTTTCAAAAAACAAAAAGACCGTTTTTTCTCGACATAATAAGGAGTAAATGTTCAACTCTTCAGCCCTCTAGCTGTATTGGTGCGACCTGTACACGCAATACATACATACATGGCCAGACTGACTTAAAAACTGAACAAACCTATGTTGACAGTTGTGGTTGATGATTTCTAATAATAATAATCTGCGAATTGATTAGTCTTATTGTTATTAAATTTTTTTGATTTTGCATCACATAAAAATAAGAAATATTTATTGATTATTTTATTTGATAGAACAACAAACTAAATACAGTATTTCGGATTATAGAATAAAATCTTAACTAAATACGTTACTTCATAGAATGTAATCATAATTTTATTATATTAAAACAAGCCAATACAGTTTTTCCAGCCATGAGAGATGAGAGGCTGTGCTACAATCGTCTCGAAACAATTTCATGTTCCCATGTGCACAAGCATTCGTTGTGCACATATTTTGGTCACAGGAAAAAACATTTGTACAAAATAAGATTTTTGCACACATTAATTACTTGAGAATAAAGGGAACATGGAATTTTTAAAAAAACAACATGTTTTTCCTAGACATCATCATCATCATCAGCCATTATGAGTCCACTGCTGTTATGATATAGTTCCACAGGAGCTCATTTCCGGGCTAACACTTGGGCAGAAGTGGAAGTGACCACGGTGACCTCAGGACAAATGCACATGTGTGGGTGTGTGAAAACAGGATGTTGAACACAACAAGAGTGGACATTCGAGCCCCATAAAAGAAGAGAGAGACACAGGCCACCAGCTCAAAGATGAGATAAGCAGAGAGACAGACAGCACCTGGGAGGGCACAAGACCAGTTCCCCTGTTGGGAACAGTCTTTCGACTCCCATTATCTCTCTCCCACTCTTCATTCTCCGCCACTGACACAATGTATCTTAGGAAATAAAAATATATCCAAATATTTTCCTAAACAAGTTTCGAGTCTTCCTTTGACCTTCCAAGTTCAGGATTTCCCTCCCGTGAACGAGCAACCCAATGACGAGACGTCTCATGTCGGCAGAACATGTAAAAGACAATTATCCAACACTGCTGGACAAAGGCCTTTCCCACCTCCTTCCATGACGACCTCGATTGTGCTAACCTTTGCCACATCTTACTGGCAAACTTTTCTATCTCATCCCGCCATCTAGTGTCTGGTCTTTTCCTATTGCATTTACTGTCCCATGGACACCAGTCTGTTAGTCTTTTCCCCCATCTATTATCATCTCTTCTTGCTAGGTGACCAGCCCATCTCCATTTTTGTTGCTTAATTATTTGTATAACATCTTTCACTCTAGTCCTCACTCTGTTCCATGTTGATCTTTTTCTATCTCTTGGAGTTATCCCTAGCATTGCTCTTTCCATGGCTCTCTGTGCAATTCTAAGTTGGTTTTCTGTTCGTTTTGTTAATTTCCATGTTTCGCATCCGTAAGTCATAGCTGGTATTATGCATCCATTGTATACTTTACACTTTAAGCACATTGGCAAGGTGCTCTTCAATGTGTCTCTATTCATACCAAATGATTTCCAACCTATTGTTGTGTGTCATTTTATTTTGCTTTCATTGGTCTTTCTCTAACTTTACCTGTTCTAGATAGATATATTCATCAACCTCTTCTAGTGCTTCTCCCTCTACCTTTTTGGCGACTTTATCTTTGAACATTACTTTTGTCTTTGTTTTGTTCATTTTGAAACCTACTTTTTCACTTTCTCTGTTTAGATCAGTCAACATAATTCTTCTGATGCTTCTGACCTCATGGAAACATAATCAGCGAATAAGTGGTTTAAGTATTTTCTGTCTATGTTTATTCCCATTCCCTCCAATCAGTTTTCCGAAAGATGCTTTAAGGAGTAAATGTTTGAATTTTCAGCCCTCTAACTCCATTGGTGCTGCCTGTATGCACTATACATATATACATAGATAGATAGCCAGCCAGAGCCACTTGAAAACTGAAGAAACCTATGTTGATAGTTTTGGTTGATAGGTTTCTAATATTGAAAGATGGTAAGATTTAGTTAAAGTCACTGCTACCCACAACACTGGTTTATTGCTGGGTTTAGGTTATTCATGTGTTCTCACATTTATATCTATCCGGATTTCGCCCAGCCCTAACCGTTCATAGTAGAAACTTTTGCACACACACTCACCTCAATGAGTAAGGAAAATGTTGTTTTTTTTTGTTTTTTGAAAATTCCACCCTAAATCATCATCATCATCATCATCATCATCATCATCATCATCATCATCATCATCATCATCACCATCATCATCACCATCACCATCACCATCACCATCATCATCATCATCATCATCATCATCCATTCAAGGTCTACTGCTGGACAAAACCCTCCCCCAACTACTCTCATGACAATTGTATGGTCACGTTGGTTTTTAGGAAGGTAGTGGTTAATTACTCGTTGCCACTGTTTTCTGGTGAGCAGGTTTTGAATTCAGAGCTGTCCTTCTCCTAAACTGATCACCTCCCAAGGTTAATTAGCCCAGTCTGTCCTGCTATTTTACCCATAGCTAGGGGCGATGGGGGAAAAGAGATGGATTATTGCCTTTTCCAATGGCATTAGTGAGAAGTGAATGTAAACAGTTCCGTCCAGATTTCAAACCCAGCTCATCAATTCCATTGTCCGCGCTGGTAACCATTACACCACTCAATCCCATGTTCATAATATACACTTTTGAATATTACTTAATATTTAATGAAAAAAAACAATTGTATTTCGTAAACCTTCTATGAGAACGTCTAAGGTTCATATGCAGGAATAATGAGTCTGTATTGTAAGGTTCTACATTCATGTGGGAAGTCTTTTGGTCAATAGAATTGCCTCTGTAGTATCATTATTTGATATTACAATGAAAATAAGTCTAGGAACATCTGAACGCATTCTGTCATGAGGGGAGGAACAGCCGGCTTTGTATTGGCATTCAGCCACTGACAATTCCCCTGGAGCTGTTTGCCGAGCCCTACCCATTAGACTTCCAATTCTATCAGCATCTTTGACTCTCTTACCCTATCTACACACCCCAACCGCCATTCCTTCCTGTAACAAATCTCATCACAGAGACAATACACAAAAGGTAAACATAAAAGGTGATCTGATGCCACTTATGAGGAAAAGCAGGATTTACCTCCTTTTTGCTCATTAGTGACAACAGATAAGCTTTTGTATGTGTTCTATAAGCAGAAGCAGAATAATAAGCCCATGTGTTTTAGGGCAGGCATCAAAAGAGAAAGGGGGGATGGGCAACACAGGTTTCTTAAAGTTTCCCGATTCAAATTATCAAAAGTTGTTTAAATTTCTTAACATGAAAATTTAAATTTTAAATTTTAAAACAAGTAATATTTTTAATAAATTAATATTTTGATAAAATTTTGATAAAATAAATGTTGAAGATTAAAGTCACATTTAATTTATTTCATAATATGTAATATATTTCCTGGGTTTTAGATATATACAGCCCTGGATTAACCATTAAGCAGAATGAGCCTGTGCTCAGGGGGCATCAAACGAAAAGGGGCGGGGCACCACAGGTTTCTTGCAGTTTCTGGATTTAATTTATTAAGATTTATCCCTAGCATTGCTCTTTCCATGGCTCTCTGTGCTATTCTAAGTTGGTTCTCAGTTCGTTTTGTTAATTCCCATGTTTCGCATCCGTAAGTCATAGCTGGTATTATGCATCCATTGTATACTTTACACATTAAGCACATTGGCAAGGTGCTCTTCAATGTGTCTCTATTCATACCAAATGATTTCCAACCTATCGTTGTGTGTCATTTTATTTTGCTTTCATTGGTCTTTCTCTAAATGTATTTGTCAACCTAGATGTATTTGTCAACCTCTTCTAGAGCTTCTCCCTCTATCTTTATGACCCTTTTGGCCACTTTATCTTTGAACATTACTTTTGTGCTCAGGGGGCATCAAAAGAAAAGGGGCGGGGCACCACAGGTTTCTTGCAGTTTAAATTATTAAAAGTTGTTTAACAAGAAATTTAAGATGATGTATTTTGAATGAATAGGATCTTTATATCTTCAGGAATCTTTTCATTTTTGAAAATCTTAGTTAAGAAATGGAAAGGCCGATGGGGATACCATTTTGGGGCTGCGCTTAGGGGATCAAGTGGCTTTAATCTGGCCCTGTCCATAAGTAAAGGGAGTGAGTAAAGAATCATCATCATCATCATCATCATCATCATCATCATCATCATCATCATCATCATCATCATCATCAGCCATTATATGTCCACTGCTGGACAAAGGCCTTTCCCATCTCCTTCCATGACGACCTATCTTGTGCTAACCTCTGCCAAGTCTTACCGGCAAACTTTTCTATCTCGTCCCTCCATCTTATGTCTGGTCTTTTCTTACTTCATTTACAGTGCCATGGGCACCAGTCGGTTAGTCTTTTCCCCCATCTATTGTCATTTCTTCTTGCTAGGTGACCAGCCCATCTCCACTTTTGCTGCTTAATTAGTTGTATAATATCTTTCACTCTAGTCCTCTCTCTGATCCATGTTGATCTTTTTCTATCTCTTAGAGTTATTCCTAGCATTGCTCTTTCCTTGGATCTCTGTGCTATTCTGAGCAGGTTTTCAGCTCGTTTGGTCAATTTCCATGTTTCGCACTGTATACTTTCGCTTTAGGCACATTGGCAAGGTGCTCTTCAGAATATCTCTATTCATACCAAATGCTTTCCAGCCTATCGTTATGTGTTGTTTTATTTCGCAATCATGGTCTTTAACTAGTTTTATTACCTGACCTAGGTAGATGTATTCATCCACCTCTTCTAGAATCTCACCTTCTATCTTTATGACCTTTTTGGGAACTCTATTGTTGAACATTACTTTTGTCTTTGTTCTGTTCATCTTTAAGCCTACGTTTTTACTTTCTCTATTTAAATCGGTTAGCATGTTTTGTAATTCGTCGGATGCCTCTGACGTCATAGAAATGTCATCAGCAAATCTTAAGTTGCTTAAGTATTCTCCGTCTATGTTTATTCCCATTCCCATTCCCTCCCAGTGAGTTCTCCAAAACATTTTCCCATTGAATGAAATAAGCTAATGCTGCCTACTGGAAAAGTACCGACTGGGAAATAATTGGTGGGAAAGTGCTTAAAGGCTGGCAAATCAAATACTTCAGCACAAATTAAACTACAGTAGACTAATTTCAGAGAAAAGATCCCTCTGGTCGCTGTACTTGGAGAGAGATAAAAATCTTTTAGCAAAAATCCTGAGACATGCAACTAAGTTAGTAGCGGAATTAAAACGTACAAGTTATGCGGATAGGCTAAAAGTGTTAGGTTTAACATCGTTAGAAAATAGGAGAGATCGGGGAGAAATGTTTAAGATTATGCGTAATTTAGAAGTAGTAGACTCTGATGTATTTTTAGTTTTTAGCCACAATTTTGTACCTATGAAACTGAAAGTTGGTATAAGCAATGTGAAGTTGACCTCAGAGGTCATTCAAGATCACCAGAGGTCATTTCTGGACATTTCTAGCCAATTTTCCAAGTTTTGGGCCAGAATTTTGTACCAGCACAACCCTCCCTTATTTAATTTTACAAAATCTTTATAAGTTTCTTTTTCTCTGTGCAAAGCCTGGTACCCCAGCTAGAATGTATACATATATACATATATGGTAGATTTGATTAGACAATGTGGTAAAGAAAGATTGAGAAAAGCGTGTTACGTCTCAAACATGTTTATTATCCTGATGATAAATCTTTATGCATTTCGTTGTTGTGAACGACTTCATCAGAAGAGATTTGAACATAGCAGAGTCATGTACGTATCCATGCTGTGTAGTGTGAATGAAATGAGATGTGTTTTGTATGTTTGGGTGACCTGGTTTGTTAAATGGGGAGTTACTTTTTTAGAAAGGTTCAGTGTATGAGTTTTAAAGTGGGTGGGGGTAGAGTTTGGGGTGTTTAGATAGTGGCTATCTTTTCTGGACTTTTAAGTGGGTGTAATTTATGACTCTTGGTGGTGCTGTCTAGATGGGGTGAGGATATGTGTCTGTGTCTATGGCTGGGTATCTATAGGCTTGTATGCTATGTGCGTGGGTGTATGTGTGTATGTGTATAGCATGTATATGCTTATGTGTGTATGTGGATGGTTTTATGTATGTGGCTAAAAGTGTGTGTATGTGGCTAAAGTGTGCGTGTATGTATACATGCATGTAGCTGGGTATGTATGTGCTTATATGCGTATGTAGGTGGGTGTATATTTGTATGTGGATGAAAGTGTGTGTGTATATGCGTGTGTGTGCTATTTTTGTATGTATGTATCCGGTGTATGTATATGATATAACCTGTATTCTATCCGATTCCTTGTGTGTGTATATGATTATTTATGATCGTGATGTTGTGTCATTTGAGAATGATCTTAGTTAAGGGTGTAGCAAGTTGGAAATATCCAGGTCTTTGATGTATCATGTTGCATTTGGATATGAAGCGGCCTTGATGCATAGTCGTTTCATGGAATTGTGTATGTGTTTTATGATGTGGGTTTTCTGTAAGTTAAAATTGTGGTTGTGTGTGTACCTGTGTCTAACTAAGGCATTTAGGTGGTCGTCAAGCTTGAGGGCTCTACAGTGTTCATATATCCTTTTATTGAGTGGCCTGGATGTCTCGCTTGTTGCAGTTGTTGCATGGTACGACGTAGACACCAGCCTCGGGTGGGAGTAGGTTGTGGTGTGGTTTTTTTATTAAGTCCTTAATGGTTGTGTAGGTGATTGTGGCTGTCTGTATGTTGAGTTTATTCAGGTTGATAGTGAGGTTGTTGGTAGTAGTATTGGTGGGTAGTGTGATGCATATTGTAGTTTTGTTGTCATCTGTTTTGTTCTTTTCAGCTTTGGTCCTGTGTATTTTGTGTGCCTTCAACCTAGTGTTGTGGTCGTCTTTGTTGGTAGCTTTGTGGAAGACGCTGAGCTTGGTATTGTACTCTGTTCTATGTAGTAGGGTGTCCCAGAACATATTACCTTTCCTTGACACCCTAAATAAATTTTTTGTTTTGTTCATTTCGATCTTACTACTATTTCTGTAAATGTCTTTATATAATTAACTGCTATAGATCACACTCCACATAGGGGATCATCAGCTGTCTTTCCATGGACCTATTTCAGGAAAATTATAATATATATATCCAATAGTGAAAAAAGGTTTTCAACGACGTCTAATGACACAGTGTTTCATGCTTGATTACATTCTTCAGATTAGTCTGAGCGGCCTAAATCATAAATGCGAATAAAGAAACATATCCGTGCAGGAATCTAACCAGCGTCCACCCTGGAAGCAACCTTATACACAGGTTCTGCTCTACCAATTGTGCTAACAGAGTTCTCATGGAAGGCAGGAGTCTTTTAATCCTACATTTTGCTGGCTTCTCTACTCTCACATTCATATTTTCAGGTACGAATACAAATGATAGATAATTTTATATCTGACAGAATATGACAATTATAATGACATTTATTAGTTGAGAACCTATATTTGGTCGGTGCCTGTATAAATGACTGCTAAACTAGCGGCCTAAATCATAAATATGAATAAAGAAATGAGCTCTGTGTAGGGATTGAACCCGCATCCACCCTGGAAGCGACCGTATACACAGGTTCTGCTCTACCAACTGAGCTAACGTATATCTCATGGTAGGCAAGAGTCTTTTAATCCTACACTTTGTTGGCTTCTCTTTACGCTGGGCAAATATGTCAGTATAATTATCATATTCTGTCAGATATAAAATTATC
>VCCN01004803.1:498624-515517 GCA_006491835.1 Architeuthis dux
TGTTATTGTCATACAAGGGATAACAATTTCATAATGTTTGTATACCCCGCCCCTGGCCCGTGCCCCCCTCCGATCCCGCATGTATGGTGATTGCAAAAAAGGGGAAAGCCTGTGCATTTTTCCACTTAGTTAACATCACAGCAAAAGTTCCATTACAACATTTCCACTCTTTGAGAAAAAAAGAATTGTCAATCTGACATTCTGATAGCAATGATGATGATGGTGGTGGTGGTGGTGGTGGTGGTGGTGACACTGCCTGTAAAAATTATGATAGAGTTGGGGGTAGTGAAAATAATGATGGTGGGGGTGCCAGTGCTTGTGAAAATTATGGTAATCGTGGCAGTGTTGCCTACTCAAAAAATATTTTCGCACTAGTTTTACTGCCAAAAAGTGCTAAAAGGGTGCAAAGTTTTTAAGATTGTCAAACATGGCCAGAAATCACCAAAAAGATGCTAAAAATGGTCAGAAATAGCAAGAATGTGGTCAAAAAGGGCCAGAATGTTTTAGGCGAAAATGCACTAATTTAGTGCTTTTTGCACTGCCAAAACAAGAAACACGCTAAATCTCGCGAGAAACACACTAAATTAGCAACACTGGATGTGGTGGTGTTGCCAGTGTCTGTAAAAATTATAATGTTGAATGAATATAAATAACATAGAAGCAATATCTATTAACATTCAATAACATCTTTTATGTTTTTATCATTATGGTGTGAATATATAATACACCATGGCAGGGTCTATATTTTCTTTCTGTAGCATTTGTCAAGGGAGATAACTATTAAATTAATTTAGCATAAAGTTGCATTACATATTGAACACCCCACTAAAAACCTATTTAGGGGAGGAATTTTCAAAAAACAAAAGAAACATTTTCCCTACTCATTGAGAGGAGTGTATGTGCAAAAGTTTCTACTATGAACGGTTAGGGCTGGGGAAAGTCCAGATACATAGATAGATACATAGATACATATAAATGTCAGAACACATAAATAACCTAAACCCAGCAATAAACCAGTGTTGTGGGAAGCAGTGATTAATAATTATAAATATAATAAACCTACAGGCATCAAATTCTAGTCCAACATACACCTCACATTTATACAGAATATCACAAAATTGAGAGGAGTGTGTGTGCAAAATTTCAAGTTTCTACTATGAACGGTTAGGGCTGGGGAAAGTCCAGATACATAGATAGATACATAGATACATATAAATGTCAGAACACATGAATAACCTAAACCTAGCAATAAACCAGTGTTGTGTGTAGCAGTGATTAACTAAACCCAGCAATAAACCAGTGTTGTGGGAAGCAGTGATTAATAATTATAAATATAATGAACCTACAGGCATCAAATTTCAGTCCAACACATGCCTCACATTTATACAGAATATCACAAAATTGAGAGGAGTGTGTGTGCAAAATTTTAAACTTCTACTATGAACGGTTAGGGCAGGGCTAACCAAACCTGTATTCTATATCAATCGGGTTTTGAATACTGTAGACAATAAGTAATATCTTGCTTCTAGAACTGAGTCACCCTTAGAGCAAAATGGTTGAAAGGTAAATAAAAAAGATTAATCTAATCTTTGTCTGCCTATTATTTGTATCATGTCATGCAAATACCCTTTGAAAGGCATGATCCCTAAAATTACATATAGACAAACATATCTATAAAGAGATTGTGGCTATTGTAATTCAATGAACCATTTAGGCTACACCCTCTCGTCTAATCAATGAGAGCTGAAACCAGAAAATAGATATTTTCCTTGCAGGTTCAGAATTCAAGAAGAATGGAGACAAGAAGGAAAACTAGCATTCCAAGGGAAATCATGAATCACCACAACCCACATATGCTTCATTTTACCTCATAAATTAATCAGTTACCTATTGCCTGTATGGTTTGAACCATAAATTCATGATTTAAAAAAACAAACAGGTCTGGTTAGTCACTCAATAGAAACCATCAATAGAAACTTTTACATGACCAACATCTTTTGGCAGCATGTCATGTTGGGGTGATCAATTTAAAATTGGAAAATAATAAGTTACTTCTCTTGTTTTTTGTTTGGCTGCAATAACCAAAAAGACCAAATTTTCAAAAAACAAGCTTAAAAGCTGCCAGACACAAAATAAGGTACCAAATTTAGCATAAACTTACATTGCAAATTGAAGCCCCCATTAAAATCCTATTTTGGAGGGGAATTTTCAGAAAACAAAACAAACATTTTCTCTACTCATTTAGGAGAGTGTGTGTGCAAAATTTCTAGTCTCTACTATGAATAGTTAGGGCTTGTCGAAGTCTGGATACATAGATACATATAAATGTTTGAACACATGAATAACCTAAACCCAGATAGACATAGTTAGATACAAACTAAGGGACCAATTTAGCATAAACTTACATCGCAAATTGAACCACCGCCAAAAAAAACTATTTGGTGGAAGGGCTTCAAAAAACAAAAACAGTTTTTCTAGACATAATAAGGAGTAAATTTTTAAATTTTCAGCCCTCTAGCTCCATTGGTGCAGCGTGTACGTGCTATACATATGTAGCTAGGTAGCCAGACTATGTTGACAGTTTTGGTTGATGGTTTCTAATATGAGTGCATCTACAAGCATTTCTAAACAGGAAAACCAAATTAATAAAAATTTGAACTTCATACATCGGTTTGGCTGTAAAGTGCTAGAATTTATTTTTAAAACGTTTTTAATTATATATTACAAAGGTTCCAAATTAATTAAAAATGTTATTCTTTTTCGCATTAGTTAGGAAGACAAGATTCCATCTCAACTACTCAACTACTACATTGAAAGAGATTAAAACAATATAAACTCACCAGGTTATTTATATAGGTATATCTTTGGTGGGGGTGTTGGATAGTGCTTTGGTCCGCAGATTCGTTGGATCCAGGAAAGAAAGAAGACTCGAATACTGGTTTGATAACATACAGTTTTGTTGGCCGGAGAATGAAGAGTGGGGGAGAGATAAGGAGAACCGTCAGTATGTTCCCAACAGGGACACTGGTCTCATGCCTTACAGCCTGGCTTAGGCAATCTGCTCCTCTGCCAAGTCCTCTGAGTTTTCTGTCCGGGTCTGCTCTGTGTTCGGGTCTGCTTTATAGGTTTCTCGAATGCCCACGCAGGTGTCATTTCCGCTTACCACATCCTGTTTGTTGGACACCCACGCATATACCTATTTCCTAAGGTGACCAGGTCACTTACATTTCCGCACAGGTGTTTGACCCCGGAATAACCTTTTCATGGCAGTATATCATAACAGTGCCTCAGGCACCTATGAATCTTCATCTGACTCTGCCCAAACAGAAGTATATATACACTCAGTATAGGTCTCTCTTTTAGTCTTCATGCAGTGCTGGCATTAAGCCAATCGGACCAATTGCTCCCATTTGGGCTCCATGCCTCAGGGCTCCCAGCGCGAGTCTTGTCAAATACATACTTTCCCATTCAATCTGAAATTAGTTTAAGTTTAAGTTTAAATCTCAAAAGACTTTGCTGAGAAAAAAAGCAAGAAAAATAACTTTTTCATAATAAATAAATAATAATACGACTCATTCAAAATTTATTAACGTTAAGTGATGTTTAGAAATCTCTAAAAGATAATTTCTTTCCAACAATTCTGTTCATTTACATTTTGGATGTTTTTTTTTCCTAAACCGAAAATAAAATTAGAAATCATAAACCAAAACTGTCACCAAAACTGTTAAAATAGGTTTCTTCAGTTTCCAAATCGCTCTGACTGGCCGACTGGCTATGTATCCGGCATGTCATCATCATCATCATCATCATCATCATCATCATCAGCCGTTGCTGGACAAAGGCCTTTCCCATCTCCTTCCATGACAACCTATCTTGTGCTAACCTCTGCCAAGTCTTACCGGCAAACTTTTCTATCTCATCCCTCCATCTTGTATCTGGTCTTTTCCTACAGCGTTTACTGTCCTTGGGCACCGATCGGTTAGTCTTTTCCCCCATCTATTGTCATCTCTTCTTGCTAGGTGGCCAGCCCATCTCCATTTTTGCTGCTTAATTAGTTGTATAAAATCCTTCACTCTAGTCTTCTCTCTGATCCATGTTGATCTTTTTCTATCTCTTAGAGTTACCCCTAGCATTGCTCTTTCCATGGCTCTCTGTGCTATTCTGAGCTGGTTTTCAGCTCGTTTTGTTAATTTCCATGTTTTGCATCCATAAGTCATGCAGCCGTTGTATACTTTACACTTTAAGCACATTATTATGTCTTGGTTTTTGAAAATCTCACCCCCACCCAATAGATTTTTAGTAGGGGATTCAATTGGTAATGTAAGTTTATGCTAAATTGATCCCTTATTTTGTGCCCGCTTGGTTTTTGAAAATTCAGACTTTTTAGTGATCCAACAAAAGGCGAGACAAGTAACTTATTCATTGATCACCCCCAACACGGAATGCTGCCAAAAGATGTTGGTAACATGACGGTTTCCATTGAGTGACTAAGCAGATCTATTAATATTTTTAATAAACCATATCACAGTCACTAAAACAAGTGGTTTTGTAACTATCCACAAAGATATTCTACACATTTTGTTTGTTTACTTGTAGATCTTACATGTATGCAATTTTATATCAAAATGATTTATGGTCCAAACCAAATCCTTTTGGTCCATTAACTCACATTCACTTTTTAAGTGGACATTTTGATTGCTTTTCATTCTACTCTATATAGTCCAGGGGCCACCATGATCCTAAATTCAGGGTACCAAAATGTGGACTTTTTTAGTCATCACTGTGATTTATTTATTGATCACACTTTTCTCCATTTTTTTAATTGATCACCCCCAACATGGCATGCTGCTAAAAAATGTTTTCTATTAAGTGACTAACCAGACCTGTTTTTTAATTTATTTTTACTTTTCATCTATTTCTAGAATTTTTGGACCAAGCTGTGTGATTAGGGTGGAGGTATCCCTTCTGTGGACTTGCATCCTAATTATACAGCTTGGTCCAATAATTCTAGAAAGAAATGAAAAGTAAAAATAAGTAAAAAACAGGTCTGGTTAGTCAATTAATAGAAAATGTCACATGACCAACATCTTTTAGCAGCATGCCATGTTGGGGGTGATCAATTAAAAAATTGGAAAAAAGTGTGATCAATGAATAAAAAACTTGTAAGAATGAAGTCCTGGTCTCGACCAGACTCGAAACTTGCAAGGATCACTAAGCTGATGCATGCAAGAGAAACCGGGTCTTCATCACCGGGCTCCATACTCCATTGGGAGTTGTCTCTTAAAAGGTTTGACGTTTTTACTTTACCCGACCATCCACCCGCGTTATATCACGAACCGGGCTATAACGAACCATGTTATAACAGGGGAGGCTTGTATTACTTTTGTATATTGTTGCTTGTAGGATTCTAGGACAGCTACAAAAAATGAAAACACACAACTACATTGTAAAAACTGTGTAGCTGGTCCAATAAGGCAAATAAAGTTCCAGTTCTGCCATAAGACATTGGTCACATGACTGTTTCTATTGAGTGACTAACAAGAACAGTCTACGCATTTCATTTGTTTACTTGTAGATCTTGCATGTATGCAATTTTATATCAAAATGTACTCAGATCCTTTCGGTCCATTAACTTACATTCACTTTTTTAGTGCACATTTTCATTGCTTTCTATTCTAACACAGAGATATAAAGTCTATAATAAACATTATTTATATCTCTAAGATTCTGCAGACCATGGCTGTAAAACTGCCCCCTCTCCCACAAAAAAATGTTTCCAATTGGGCCCCCACAACTCCTAAGCCAACCCTGTCTGCACGGCACCTTTTTTAAAAAAAAAGAAAGTTTTTTACAAGCTAAGGCAGTTCACAGTGACAGCACAATAGTTGGCAAGTACACTTCAGATGGAGAATAGCCAAACATTAGGTGTTTACCATTAGATCAAAACATCAAAGCGGCCAGTTTTCTTTGGCGTGTGATCACATCATCTGGGACCTGTTGACATCACGAGAGAATATGGCCATTATATATATAAATATATATATATATATATATGTCCATTGGCCAGAGGTGAAAAACTTAACCCCAGAATAACACAAATCAGAGGAAAGACAGCGATAAAAAAACAATAAAAATGTCAAAGACAGATAACCAACACACAAAGAAATACATCAAAAAGCTCTTGAGAACAAAAGACCCGTCCATTGACAAGAAATCGCACCTGACTGGCTAATACAAAACAACCAATGATGGACTCAACAAAATCTCACCATTAATAATTGTAGCTATATATCTGAAGATCGAAGTCTCGTGAAACCAACTGTACAGGTTGTAATGAACCAACAAATATTCATCTACAATATTCGCTCTACTAACATATTGAGCCTCCTTCGGTTGGAAACAGAGGTCTATTAAAAAGGTTATGCAGAAAAACTGACGCATAATTGTAAATGAGTATATATATATATATACATTTTTTTTACGTGTCTATTAACTAAGTTACAAAAATAAAATAAGACATGTTGTGTAATGGTGGAAATAAAATTGGACATTGTACCAATGCTGAAAGCTTTGTGGAATATTCTCAAACATTTTTTCTTTCTTTTGTGTAATAGATTTTCTCTATTTTTTGTGTCATCTTTAAGTTTAGCTCGAGGCATGTTTTGAAATAGTCTCACGATTTCTCGGAGTCGGTTTTTGGTTTTTAAAAAAAGGTCTGCTGCAGGCCAGTATTTAGAAACCACCAACCAAAACTGTCAATATCAACACAGGTTTCTTCAGGTTTCAAGTTGGTCTGGCTGGCTGGAAAGCTATGTACGTATCACGTGCACAGGCCGCACCAATGGAGCAAGAGGGCTGAAAATTTAAATATTTACTTCTTATGTCCAGAAAAAAATCTTTTTTTGTTTTTTGAAAATTTTCTCCCAAAATAAGTTTTTAGTGGGGAGTTCTATTTACAATGTAAGTTTATGCTAAATTGGTGTCTTAGTTTGTGTCTGACAGCATTCACGTTTGTCTTGTGATCACTGCCCAACAAAGGTGGGAGAAGTAATTTATTCATTGATCACCTCTTTTACCAATTTTTTCATTGATCACCCCCATCATGGCATGCTGCCAAAAGATGTTGGTCACATGGCAGTTTCTATTGGGTGAGTAACCAGACCTGTTTATTTGATTTCTTTATAGTTGCAGGCAATGTTACCAATCACTGTAGTCCAGTGGGAGAGTGCTTGCCTCTGGTCTTGTAGGCCATGGTTCAATCCACTGCTGAGTCATGCCAAAGACTTTAAAAATGGTACTCAATGCCTTTCCACTAAGCACTTAGCATAAGGACTAGGTTTGAACAGCATCTCTCCAGGCTAAGAGCTTACGGCCATAATCACGTTGGATACACTGGTTATCATAAGATCACCGGAGTTAAGCAACATTGACCCTGGTCAGTACCTAGATGGGTTACCATTGGGGAATAGCAGGTGCTGTTCTGTAGGCTTTGGTTCAATCCACTGCCGAGTCATCCTAAAGACTTTAAAAATGGTACTCAATGCCTCTCCGCTAAGTACTCAGCACAAGGACTAGGATTGAGGAATCTCTCCCCGATACCAAATCACGTTGGATAAACCGGTTCTCATAAAATCACTCATGTTAAGCAACATCAAACCTGGTCAGTACCTATATGGGTGACTATTAGTGAACACCAGGTGCTGAAAGCAGAACGGAGCTTTGTCAAGCTGGAAGTGGGTCTTACTACCAACTGCCTGTGTGTACCTAACCCTGCAACCCTTTTTTATTTTTTTTGGTTTTTTTCTGTGTCTACTAACAAAGTTTCAAAGAGAAAATAAAACATGTTGGGTAAAGATGGATATAAAATTATACATTCTACCAATACTGAAAGCTTTGTGGAAAGTTCTCAAACACGGTTTATTTTTTTAGAACAGATTTTCGTTATTTTTTGTGTCATCTTTATTTTCAAGAGTTATCAAAGTTCAGAATTATCAACTCCAAGTGTTATTGATTCTTTCTTCTTTTCTCATCCAGTTTAGCTCGAGGCATGTTTTGAAAAAGTCTCAGAGTATATTTTTGGTTAAAAAAACAAAGTCTGCTTCAGGGAGTTTATTTGTTTGATTTTTTTTATAGTCACGGGTAATGTTCTCTTTATTTCTTAGTCAGTGTATAGGTGGGGTTAGAGGGCAGGGGGCAATGTCCCCTTTAATCTTTAGTTGTCAGTGTGTGCAAAAATCTTATGTTGTGCAATTTTTTTCCCCTCTGACAAAAGTATGTGCCCACTCAATACTTTAAATTGTTTTATTGTGGCACAGCCTATCTCTGATAGCTAATAAAATTGTATACACATCTTTTAATATAATACAAGTATGATTGCTTTCAAATACTTCTTCAGACGATTGAACTCTAGTTCTTTAGTTTTCCATTTGTACTCAAGGTGTCCTGAACAATGTTCCCTCTATTATTTAGTAGTCATGTGCGCAAACATTTCTTTTACGGTGACAAAAGTATGTGTGCACTGAATGCCCGTGCAAATGTAAACTTGAAATTGTTTCAAGAAAATTTTGGCACAGCTAATCACTCATGGCTGATAAAACTGTATTGGCATGTTTTAACTCTTAAATTCATATAAGAAACTTTGAATGTTATTATCAAGGGAATAACTACTGATTAAAATTACCTCCTTCCACCTTTAGGCAAATTTTCAAAATTTTGTCAAACTCTGAGACAAATTCAAGAGTTGACTTTGTTCTCCTACTGTAACAAGAACAAGAATAACAAGAACAATCCTCACCAAAATTTGCGGTGTAAACCGATATGTAAAAAGCCCCATTCCACTACCGTGATTTGAACTCACAACCTAGTGATCAGTAGCCAGCTGTCTTGATGACTGAGCTAAATGGATAAGTCTTAGATATTAATGAAACACATGGAGTGTGTGGAGAATTTCTAGTTTTTACTATGAACAGGCTGGGCGAAGTCCGGATACATAGATAGATACATAGATACATAGATACAAATAAATGTCAGAACACATGAATAACCTAAACCCAGCAACATGTTTGCCAGGAGGCTGTCTTACCAACTGAGCTAAATTGACAAGTCTTAGATATTAACAGAAATTTTATCATACACATACGCATGGGCTTATTTCATTCTAATAAATAAATACATTTATAAAAAGAAATATATATTTTTATAATTTTTTATTTATTATATATACAATACAAAAGTTGCGGTAATCATCTTCAGTCGGAATAGAAATTGGAGTTGAGTTTGACCTTGCAACAGCCAGGCTTGTTAAATGAATATTTTCCTTTATTTCTATTTCAAAATTCTATTTTAATTAACATTCACACCAGAATTTCATGGTTGATTTCATCGGAGCGTCTAGACTGTGCAAAGTTCTCGATCAACTTCTTCATTATCCCAATGGTCATTAGTTGTATTCAATTTGACCAAATTTACATTTTTCTTGGGATTCGTTTGAATCTGTAAAATTCACGTTTCTTTTGAACTCCGAGAAAAATGTAAATTTTACAAAACTCAATACAACTAATGACCATTGGGATAATGAAAAAGTGGTAGAGAACTGAGGAAATCTTTACACAGTCTAGACCCCCCCACCCCCACCCCCATGAAATCAACCATTTTTCCTCAAATCTATCTTTTTAGGTTTGGAAAGAATTCCCAAGGCTCCAATATTAAGGGCCTTTATTGAGACTCTAATATTTGACAATTTAATAGATTTTTTGCTGGGTGTATTTCTGATATTTTGTGGGATGTATTTCTGATATTTTGTGGGGTATATTTCTGGTATTTTGTGGGGCGTATTTCTGGTATTTTGTGGCAGTGTATTTCTGATATTTTGTGGGGGTGTATTTCTGGTAATTTGTGGGGAGTATTTCTGGTATTTTGTAGGGGTGTATTTCTGATATTTTGTGGGGGTGTATTTCTAGTATATTGTGTGGTTGTATTTCTGATATTTTGTGGGAGTGTATTTCGGGTATTTTGTGGGGGTGTACTTCTGATATTTTGTGTGGTGTATTCCTGGTATTTTCCTCAAATCTATCTTTTTAGGTTTGGAAAGAATTCCCAAGGCTCCAATATTGAGGGCCTTTTTATTGAGACACTCATATTTGACAATTTAATAGATTTTTTGCTGGGTGTATTTTTGATATTTTGTGGGGTGTATTTCTGGTAATTTGTGTGGTGTATTTCTGGTATTTTGTGGGGGTGTATTTCTAGTATTTTGTGTGGGTGTATTTCTGATATTTTGTGGGGGTGTATTTCTGGTATTTTGTGTGGTGTATTCCTGGTATTTTCCTCAAATCTATCTTTTTCGGGTCATAAGTGTTATTTTCTAATTGATTATGTCTAAAAAGTATAGACAATCTTATTTATTCCCTTCAAACTTTGCTTTTGTGGCCAGGACTGTGATATTCATGTAATTGTTTTTCTTACTTTATGTGATTAAAAATATGCAAATTCGTCTGTTGTCCAATTGAAAATAAGTAAATTTCAAATTATCACTGTCCTGGTCACAAAAGCAATGTTTGAATGGAATAAATAAGATTGTCTATACTTTTTAGACATAATCAATTAGAAAATAACACTTATTACCCTGGAACAAAAGGAATATAAAAATATGTTGCACAGTGTTGGATCACTGACATTTCATGCATTATCTTTAAAATTTAAGGGATAGTACTCTAAGTAATCACTGCATTGATGGCATATACTGCCCCTCTGATTTCATCAGGTAATATTAAACAAAAAGAGCATTTCCTTCAATTTATCACCCAGATTTCTAACCCTCCTCAAGAGGCTTCTCTTTCTGCATCCGCTGCACCTGCTGTGCACTTAGTGCATGCCTTCCATGAGCCATCTCCACTGCCTTGGCTTTTCTCCAGTCGTTTTCCGCTGAGACGCTGACGCCTGGGAATTGGTGATAGCACCTGTTGCTGTACGGGTTCAATGTATTGGAGGGAACAGATTTGGGTGCAACGCACACCAAAGGATAAAAGAGTCAAACAAGCCGATTTTGACAACGAGCAGAAATGTTTATTTTGCACAACATCGTAGCTACACAGATGCCGAGTGAGAGAGAGGGGGAAGGAGAGAGAGAGAGAGAGCATCATCGCGACCCGAGGGCCTGGTCGACGTCCACCCTATTGCTGCTATTATTTTTGCCTTGTTTTTTATAATCTCTGAGTAGGCATGGCTAAAAAAAGCCAAATTTTGCTGATACCAACAAAATTATCAATATGGAGATGTATCTACATTGTATTAAATGTTAATTCTGATGATGGTAATTGAAATAAGGGGGATTAATTTTTTTGGGGGGTGGGGGTGTAGTTATTTAACTATCTCACCACAAGGGCAGAATGGGACACAATAAGGATGATGATGATGATGATGATGATGATGATGATGATGATGATGATGATGATGATGATGATGATGAGGCAATTTATCTCTTAAATTCATATTAAAAATATTCAAATCACAAATCAAGGGGAATAACTTCTGATCAAAACTACTTCCCTCCTAACACTTGTAGGTGAATTTTTAAAAAGATATATTTTATTCAATTTTACAAAAGAGTTTCATTTTTTTAAAAAATTCTATTCATTGAAGAGTTCCACTGAGTTTAGGGGCGGTTTTAAGTGGTTTGTGAATTTGTGGTCCATGAATTTATGGTTCATTTAATTTGAACCGGGAGAGTTACATTCAGCTGCATATAATGTACTGTCATGTATAGTTTCAAGTGGTTCATGGATTTGTGGTTAAGGAATTTATGGTTCAAGAATTTGTGGCTCATGAATTTGTGGTTCATGAATTTATGGTTCATTTAGTTTGAACCAGGGATTTACATTCAGCTTCATATAATGTACTGTCATGTACGGTTTCAAGTGGTTCTGTTGAAAATCTTTTAGTTTTTGAAACGATATAAGAATCTCTGAAGCCAGATTTATGAAATTCTGTCATTTTCTTCTCTCCACAAGGGCAGAATGTGACATAAGGTTTTTAATGTGTGTGTGTGGGGGGGGCACCCACGTACGCGCAGGCAGCATATGCTTATCATGCCTGATGTTCCCAAGGAGTCACCCATCTAAGTATTGATCAGGCTCAACACTGCTTAACTGTGCTGATCAAACGAGGACCAATGCTTTCAACGTGATTTCACCATTCGGGTGTAAGATGTGTTATCTTGTGACTATGTAGGTAGGTAGCAAAGCAAAGTTGCTTCCAATGTTGCACAACACATCAGTCAATGATGTTTGTCCTCATTTCTCTAACGGTCAATGGAGACCCAATCATTGTTTGTAGTAATTATGGGTTTTGTACGGAGCCTGGGGTTGTAGGTAGGTATATACAAACAAAAATATTGATATATTTCTCCATTTTTAGTTTTGTTAGATGAAGTATTATAAATCATTATTATTTAAATCTTTATGACTACTTTACATTTTAAATTTTATTAGTTGTTTTTTATCACAACTTTTGCTCAGACAGATAACCTTCCGGCAGTGAGCAAATAGCATTGATCAGAAAATAAAGAATAAGCCACAGGTGGCACTCAAACCCACATCCCTTAGCCAGGGGAAGCAACATTTAACTCGGTCTGCTTTACCAACTACACCATAGAGATGTAACAGGGAGCAGAAGCTCGAAATAACACCCTTAAACCTATCCTGCTTTTCGATCATTTGTTTACATTTCTGGTAGTTACAGTATTTAATACATTTCTCTGTTTTTTAATTTTATTTAAGATGAAGGTAAAAAGTAGTCATGAAAATTAAAATAGCACTGAATTATAATACTTCATCTAACAAAAACAAAAAGTAGTCATAAAATTTAAATAACAATGATTTATAATACTTCATCTAACAAAAATAAAAAGTAGTCATAAAAATTTAAATAACAATGATTTATAATACTTCATTAAACACAATTTTTTAAAAAGTGAAGTATATTATTTATACTTTTAAATACTGATCTTTTATTTATAAATTCATTTACACTTAATTAAAAAAGGCACTATAAATCTTGGTTTTTAACTGATCACCCCCAACACTGCATGCTGCCAAAAAACATTGGTTGCATGACAGTTTCTATTGAGTGACTAACCAGACCTTTTTTAATTGAGTGATAGTAAAAGTTTCGCTTTTGTTAAATATAAATTATTTTTGAGTAAACACTGTGTTAAGTAAGTATTTTGAGTTATTCCGCTTAGGCAGGAGAGTGCTTATCAATTTTTACGTTCTGGTGAACGAGCAGCCATATTGTGATTGTTATTAGGAGATCGGAGGCGACACACGTGTATTGTTGACCATGGTCATTGTATGAATAAAGGATCTGTGAGTACATCTTCTGTTTGCATTTTTAATCTCTTAATATCTGTCATTAAACCAACCTTACACACTGCATTTTTTATAATTTATTCGAAAAAAAGATGAGTTCCCCAAAGTTAAAAAAAAGGTTTCACACACAAAAATGATTGTGAGAAAGGTATCTACTTGTACAATACACTAAGTGTATGTCTATACTTTTTGTCTGTAACACCCCAAGGGGAATAATGTTCATATTTTTGAGCAAGACTTACTTCCTCTAGAACTATTTCATTATTTCATTATTTGTAAGAGAAAGATGATCGTACACAATAATATTTGAATTCTGTGACAATTTCTCAAATTGAATTAGCTTCACACCTTCTCTTTATATTCTAAGCTTTTACGTAATTGCAATTGCAAAATAACTTAAATATTTCCGTCATTTTTTGACGGCAAGGGTAAATTAGTACAGTTGATTAAATCGCTCCAATCTGAATTCAATTTTTCATCAATAATAATTATATTCATATTTTTGCACAAGAGTTACTTCCCTTAGACGACTATTTCATTATTTGTAAAAGAAAGATAAGTGTACACAATGATATTTGAATTCTGTGATAGCTTCTCAATTGAATTAGCTTTGCACCTTCTCTCAATATTCTAAGCTTTTACGTTATTGCCATGAGCGATTGTAAGGCAGTGCAAGCGGATGCATTTGCACCACCCTGGAAAAGTACTACAACTCATTTAATCTACTCATTTGCAATAATAAAGTAATATAAATAACCTACTCAAAAAGACATACCTGAAGAATAAACATTCCAGAATTTGTAAATTATTTTTATTACTATACTAAACACAGAACAAAATCATTATCACATGCAGACATTATATCTATGTGTATTGCATACGCACTGTGCGAACACATATTGACAGCTACTTCCTGTAGTAATTTTACACCTCCTCCTCCGCCTCCTATACAAACAACAGAATTGAAATTCTAAAATTACTTCTCAATTTCAAAACTTTGTTTTGTTATAATTTTTGATTCCTTTGGGCTATTAAGAAAAAATAAAAAAGTTTTCTGATCTTCAGTTTGTGCTCTTTCAGAAAATGCCTCAATTGGGGTCCTACAACCTTTGGAAATTTTTGACCTGATCACACTAATAGTAGCGCAATCAGAAATAAACAGTAAGCCTCCGCTGAATATATCTTTTTGAAACCCTCCAGAAAAATGTCTGCGGACGCCCACTGTAATTGCAATTGCAAAATTATTTAAATATTGCGTCATTTTTCAACGGCAGGGTCAACTAGTAAACAAATGAAGAAAAGCTGTGCGGTAATTGGCGATCAACTAAATAATATGCAACAAACTCAAAACTGTAGGTTCATTAGCAGTGTTTGTTCTGCAAGACTGAATCCCTTTGTGGAAAACAGCCGAAACACAAATGAATGTTTTTAGTCTGATGGGTAGTCAGGCAATTTGTATGAAGAATCCATTTTAATGAGAGATGATCATTAGGAACTCTTCTGTTTATTCTCTACATTATATGAAAATCAATACAATGATAACTAGCATTCCAAGGGAAATTATGAATCACCGCTGCCCATATATGCTGTGTTGGGGGTGATCAATTAAAAAGTTGGGCCGTGATCACTAAAAAATATCTGAATTTTCAAAAAACAAGCGGGCACAAACTAGTGACCAATTTAGCTTAAGCTTACATTGAGAATTGAACACACCGCTAAAACCCTATTTTGGAGCATTTTCCCTACTTTCCATTGAGGGGAGTGGGTGTGCAAATTTTCAAGTTTCTACTATGAACGGTTAGGGCTGGTTGAAGTCCGGCTACATAGATAGATAAAATTGAACACCCCTCTAAAAACCTATTATGTGGAGGAATCTTCAAAAAACAAAAAAGTCATTTTCCCTACTGATTGAGGGGAGTGGTTGTGAAAAATTTCTGCCTAAGGGGAATAACTGATACTTACTTAACATGCATCATGTTTGTCTCAAGTTCTCCAGACAGGGAAGGTGAGGAAAAGGTAATAGTGCAAACTTAGTGAAAGAAACGTAATGGATGACATTTGTAACTTTCTCTTTAGAAAGTGGAAAGCAAAAAACAGATATGCCCCATCATCATTTCCTATTCACCTCACAGTGTGTCACTTTCCAAACTTAATAATAGTCGACTTACGCCCAGGTCGAGAAGTCTAACCCAAGTAGACACTGGGTTGAGCAAATAGCTCAGTGAAAGAAACGTAATGGATGACATTTGTTCCTTCCTCTTTCTAGGTAACATGTATGTGTCATGGTATCTTATGTTGTGCCGTGCATATATTTCACTTCATCCTATAACGATCAACTTACGCCCAGATCGAGTTGCATCCATACTTCCAGAATGCAACCTGGACACAAACCGATGAATGGCTGTATCAAGGAACATATGATCATTAACAAAAATCATTATGATGATTATTACTCAGGGTATTTAATCACCACTACCCACAATGCTGGTTTATTGCTGGTGTAAGGATTATTATGACAGATATTAACAGATTTAAAATGCAACAAAAGACGTACTCACACAGATCCAATTTATTCATACATATTTACAATGACCGCACTCAACACAACATGCATCTTCACGATCTCCTAAAACCGATATGTCTTCCCCGGCCACAAGGACATAAACAGTGGCACCTTACCGGAAGTCGATAAGTGCTCTCCTGCCTAAGGGGAATAACTCATTACAGACAATGAAAATACTTAGTTAACAGCTGGGCTTAGGTTATTCATGTGTTCTGACATGTATATGTATTTAGCTATCTATCTATGTATCTATGTATCCAGACTTAGCCCAGCCCTAACTGTTAGTAGAAACTTGAAATTTTGCACACACACTCCCCTCAATGAATAGGAAAAATATTGGTTTTTGTTTTTTGAAAATTCCCTCCCTAAATTGGTCCGTTGGGTCCAGCAGTGTTCATGCTTGTTTTTTTTAAAATTCAGACCTTTTTTTAGTGATCACAGCCCAACAAAAGGCGAGAGAAATAACTTATTCATTGATTACCCCTTTTCCCAACTTTTTAATTGATCACCCTCAACACAGCATATATGAGTGGTGTTGATTCATAATTTTCCTTGGAATACTAGTCCTTTTTAATATGTATCCTTTAAACCAAATCTCTCCCTCCTTTTCCCAGATTCCCGATGTTAAATCCTTCCCTCCTTTTCCAGATTCTCGATGTTAAATACAGTCAAAATATTGGTTCTTAATTCCTAAAAGTTTGCCCCCACTTTTAATGTTATGATATACTGGCATTTCCGGACAAACACCTAGGCGGAAGTGGAAGTGACCCTGGGGTCTGAAAACAGGATATTGACTAAAGTTGCAGGTGTTTCAGCATGGGCCTAACGGCAGGAACTCCAAATGACATGAAATTGGATTCAAACACAGCAGGTGTCGGGGTAAAACAGGATGTTGACAGAACCCCAGACGTGGGTGTGTCAAAGCCATAAAAGAAACGGACAGTGTGGTCGAAAACAGACAGA
>VCCN01004803.1:652374-663356 GCA_006491835.1 Architeuthis dux
AATATGTTCATATATTTTTACAAACAACTTTCGAGTCTTCCTACCTTTCTCTGCAAGCTCAGGATCTTCATCCCAGTATACAACAATTCGGATATTACACCTGAAGAAGGTCGAAGAATGGATCGGCCGAAACGTCGTGTTAACAACACAAACAAGAAGGAGTTCAATCGTCCGATTTGAAAAAAATGAATTGCTTAAAGAACAGGTGTAAAATATCGATTAAGATATAAAAAGGCAATTAGCACCAATTTATTTATCATGGCAGCCTTCAAGCTTTTTGCATGCTGTCGCCAACATGTAATTTGCTACTGCTTGTGTCCCATAATAGTTGTTACAGTTGCATATACATTTCATACATTAAATGCATCAACTATTATGGGACGTAGGTTGTATATTAAGAGCTTTCTGCTCGTTGGGAAGCAAAAGTCTTGCTGGCTTTCTTCCGTCTGACAATTGCAAGCAATCATCGCCCAACATGTTTTCGTGTTACCATGTTCTTCTGTTTTCCCAAATGTCAATGGCCATGCTCATCACAACGTCCGTTTATCCCATTATTTACAGGTAACGTTTCATCTTTGCATCTCTACGCCATTCATTTATTTATTGTTGCTCGCAGCCATGCCGGTCGGAGGGTTCGTGGGGGGGTGGGGGTGGTAGGAGAGGTAGGGCTGTTGGCTTCGTTATTTAGCGTAGTGTATAATGTCGTCTTGTATTTAGTGCCTTTGTTTGCTTTATTATTCTTTCTGTTTTACCTGTGCTTAGCTTGAACGCGTTTGGTTCATAACTGTGTTTAGCGTGTTAAGAATAGAGATGGTACAAGACCTGTGAAGAAGTGAGCCTTCTCCGTTCCCACTTAAGGTAGAGGTAGGGCTTTTGGCTTCGTTATTTAGCGTAGTGTAGAGATCGGTTTTTTCCTTGGGAGGATTAACAGAATCGCAACCGGAGCTTATCCACATGATCCATTTCTACGCCTACAATGAGTTTCTACAACACACACACACAATTGCCGGCATATAAGACGCATCCTTGATTTACAAAGGTATTATCGGGACAACTGCTTATCATGACCCATCCCAAGTTCCAAGCTGTCTCGTGACCCATCCCAAGTTCCAAGCTGCCTTGAACGTTTGGTGCTCGACCTGACATCTATTATACCTATTTATTGGATGCAAGGTTAATGTCGGGATATTTTCCGTGAAGAGCAATTCGTTTTATATGACGGAAAAATACAGTCTATGCAGTTTAGCTGGAGACGTGTTACTGGTGTGTACCTTTAATAGTACCTTTACTAGTGAATTGGTTCGTCACCGGGTGCTCCATGAACAAGGTCTTGTGCCAAATTTTGTTTAATCTGACGAATTTCTATTTTCCAGGAGAGCGGAAGTGAAGTTTCTCGGTCGTTTCATCGTTAAACTTGAACAAAATTAGTTATTGAGTCTTTTCTTGGCTTTGCTAGAAATATACATATATATAGAGAGAGAAATATAAAATTTCAGTCAATAGAAACGGAAAACATATTTTCTTTAATTATCAAGTACAATATCGCAATGTTTCGAAGTCTTTTTTGTTTGCTTTTAGGTTCTGTGGTGTAGCCACAGATATCTAGAGATTTGGGGGCGGGGCTTGACTCCTCGGGGAATCCCCTCCAACATTTAGTGAAATTTGATGAAAAAGGGAAAATTTGCAATAAACAGACATGCACTATAGGCTCCTGAGCTACAGGTATTGTGAGCCCCCCCCCCCCCAGTGATATTTTCAAAAGGAAAAAAGTTAAAGAAATATTAAAATACCAACATTTGCTTTGCGTAATTTCTTGGAAACATATTTCTCCAAAACATAAGTAAATTGTAAGTTGTTAAGAACATCGTTTTCAATTGCCATGAGAGAAAGTCTGTTTTAGTCGTTCTTGTGCCATTGTCGATCTGTGTACGTTCTTTAGATGTTTAATATTGGAGAAACTCCTCGCTCCAGTCGCATTAGTTACCATTTGTAATGTTTATATAAATGTATCTATATGTCAAATCAATAAACATGCCGAAGCAAGCTCCCAGCAACCCCCATTCCGTTACCGGTCCCAGAAAACGCGGACCGGAAGTGGGAACGGGGAAGGCCCACTTCTTATCAGACGAAGAACCCTATCACACGCGTTATCAAACGCATTCTAATCTCATACAGCTAGAATAAAAAGACTAACAATGCGAGCAGAGGCACTAAGCACAACCAGACCATTACACCATTAGACACAAATAAATCCGTAGTGCTATTTCAATATTAGGGAATTTAGAAGTTAATATATTGTTTACTAGAAGGGTGTAGATATCAGACGCTTGCAATGTTTCATGCTTGTACCTGGATTCATCAAATTGTCCAACGAAGGTTTTAAAGTGAAGAATTTCTGGCACAAATTCCGGCTCGGTGTCATCTGAGTAAATCTTCTGAAACTTGGCTGCTGCTGCTGCTGTTGAAATGTTTTCATTCATTGTTGGAAATTCGACCATGAAACCAAACAATGAATGAACATTTATATAGGCTTCAATGCGATGAGAAAGAGCTGAGCATAACTTGTCTATGGTGGGTAGAGATGTTTCCACCTTAAACTTCTGTCTTCCTCGCAAAGCAACATCTTCAGCATTACCATCATTGATTGATTTTCTTTGCCAATGCTCTCGTTTTTGTTCATTACAGTATTCCGTACTTTCTACTTTGTCTTTTGCTTTATTTTCAAACACTTTTTTCAAACAACAACAAACCAGTAGAGATTTAAGAAGTTTAATATCTGATTGAAGCTCGTTTCATGTTGAAGTGTTTTGCTGACTTGATTGAGCCTCTCTAGTATGACAACCCAGACGTCTGCCAAGCGAATTGTTTCCAATTTTGATAGCTGCTTCAGTATAGTGTTTGCTTCATAACGTGTGTCAGCCTTCTGATTTACAGCTTCTGAGATTAACTTCAAAGCTTCTTGAAAATTGCTTTTCCCTTTAGCACTAGCGTACCGACGGGGGGCGGTCCGCCCGGAGTGACACCATCAGAGGGGTGACACCCAGATGATTGCCTAAAAAGATGTAATTATTTTTTCCAAAGAAACATCCCAGTATAGTCCAGTCGAATTCCACCAAAAGAATGGTCGAACCTGGAAGTAAATACGCCATCAACAAATTTGGTACAAAGCGAACTGGAATTTTATGTAGAATAACAGAAAAAAACCCCAAGACATGAACTTTTGGGGAAATTTTGTTATAAGCACAAATGTAAAAGCTGTAGCTTTTCAGCCTCAATAGATACAAACTGATAACATACGCTATACAGATTTTATCATGCGTGCTGTTTTAATTCTCATTAAACAGGTAACTCTCAATACTATACTCTGTACTAACGAAGAAGCTTTTTTATTTTTAACATATTCAGTGTTAGTGAGACAATTTACGTAGTGTAATGAAACGCAACATAAAATTAGGGATCTAGGAGTAATAGTTTTGAAATTATGGGTGAATATGTCCGTGTATCTTTTGATGTATGCATTGAAAAAAAAGGAAAAGGAGCATACATTAAAAAAATAATTGCCCTCTGATTTTATGCGTATCTTCTGAGGTACGTGTAGTGTCTCCCAGCTCGTGGGAATCTCACTGAAAGGGAAAGATGAAGCAAAGGAACAAAGGACAAAGACAGGACGATCACCGTCAGAGAGAGGACTGGTCGTCCTTCCATTTCGTGTGATTCTCTTTATTTTACCCCGGTTTGCCCGGCGCATCACCGGAACTCACTTCCGTCTTATGGGTTGTGGCAAGGGAGGTAACTCGAGATATTTGCTCCCTTGCTCAGCCTGGCAGGACATCACAGTACGTATACCTGTAGTACAAAGTATATAATCAAAATTCTAGATATCCGGGGAAGAGATCAAGTTGGGGGGTGGGGTGACACCATGAGTTATCGTCCCGGGTGATACCAACCCTAGGTACACCACTGCTCTTTAGATAAGGCTTTCGTGACATCGGCCCTTGCAGATCATCGAGTATCTGACGCTCTTTTAACTACCAATGTAGATTCGCTACCACATTCAGCTTTAAGACACTGAAGCATTACTGTATAAGACCAAAGAATGAAACTGCTCCAGTGCAGCTTTCCACAGCAGACACACCTACCAAATTAAGGGAGCGTGCAGCACATGGAATGTAATGGGCAAGATGATTGATACTGAGAATATGTGCTTGAAACCATTTGTAGCATCCTGTGTGTCTGATGCCCTTCATGACTGTCCTCTTAAATGTGGTATTATACCGATCTGCGTTACTTCTTGCCGATATGAGAGGGATCAGCGAGAAGATGACTCGTTCCGGGGCTGCACATTTACGGGGCTGAAAATTCTGTGGAGGGTTCGGAGAAAAGGGCTATCCCACGTGGATGGAGAGAAAGAAGACACACATCAGTATTTTCCTTTTTAAATCTGGGTTCGCTTCCAGTCGATATAGCTTCGATTCCGGGCCGGTTCGCGGATCACTTTGAGGCTTCGAATTCTGCTATTCTAAACGAGTGGTCACTTTGCTGAATCACTACCAGTGATGGTAGCAATTAAAAAATCAAGGCTTCTTCCTCCACTTACCCTCCTTCCTTCTTCGCTTGTTGGCCTGTTGCCTGTCTGTCGGATTCTAAACTGCTCCCGATTTGAAAATCCAGGCCCCTTAAAAAACACTCCGGTAATCTGATATGGGCCTTTGGTCACGTACACTCACGAACACACGAACACACGAACACAGAGTGCATTTCATTACAGATGCATCAATTCGAATTTGCTCAAAGAATGTCAAGACAGTGTTGTCAAGGGCTTATTCAGTGTGACTTGCAATAGGAATGAAAGTAAGAAAACGTTCAACAACCTTATGATCTGATTTTCCAACATAGCGAATACAGTCAGCTGATCAGTGTGAGATATGTCTGGTGTTGAATCAACACCTGGAGAAAAGTATTTGGCTTCCTTGATTTCTTCTACAATAGTTTTCAATACTAATAATCTCTATGACTTCCTCACATATTGTTGAAGATAGATATGAAGCTTCCCTTCGTCCTTGATTACCATATTTTGGTAGATGAGAACTAAGAAAAGGATCATACTCAGCAAGTAATTCAAGTCTCCCAAGGTGGTTGCCATTCTGTTGAGAATTAAGTACTTCTGTATCACCACGAAAGGCTAATCCACGAGACGAGAGAAACTTTACAGCTGAAACTACTCTTTGCATTACTTTTCCACAGGATTATTTTTCCTTTGTGAATTGGATTTCCAATATTGAATCAATTCGTCTAGAAATCCATGTCATCATAGATGTCCAGAACTGTTCTCATGTTCTGTAATCCATGTAGAGGCATGTTTCTGAGTTCAGTTTCTCTACCAGTGTCTAAAGTGACAGAATCTTTTATGTTTTGCGGCATATGTTTATGGGTGGGCAGACGCGCAGCTTAAAGGAAACGCCCCACTGACACTCGAGCATTATTTCGCAGTCCCCTATTTACTTAATTTCCGATCATTAAGCAAACCATTACCGGCTTCCATAGTTTTCTGTTTAGGTTAAAACAAATACTTTTTAAAATACGGTGAACCATTTTTAAAGAGATAATTCTTATACTTTGATTCTGCATCCACAAATGAAATAACTTAATCTCTTGAGGTCCCTCCAGCTGGTGGAGGCCCCTGGGCTGCAGCATCAATCCAGCACTGCATGGCTCTGCTCTTCGGTAATGTTATTAAAAAAGAGGGATATTCTTTGGCTAAATAGAGACCCATTTCGTCTGATATTTAAACTTGTAGTAGAAAAGTCTCTTTCAAACGGGAGGACCACCGGGAACAAAGTCTCTTTAAAACGGGAGGACAGTAGAGCACAATGTCTCTTTCACAGGACACCGAAGGGAACCTCTTCCGCACGACACCGGCAAATTCCTTCGAATATTTGATCTACGCTAACAACGTTCGTCAGACCGCAGCCAAAAGCGAATTGTTATCACTCCTCCAATCGGCCACTTATATCATGCCAAGGAATGATTCAAGTTCCCGTATGTGAAGTGTCTGACGCAGCAAAACATGAGCGGGGAGCCCGGATGTTCCAACAACGCCGCCACATGGAGTCTCTTCGGCTGTGGTTGGGCAGAGGGCTCAAGTTCGACCTCGCGGTTCGTACCGCCACCACAAAACTCATCGGTCGATATAAAACACTTATGTTGCAAATGTTGCAAATGTTGCAAATTGATGTAGAGAACTCCCCGTTGCGATCCTGTTAATCTTCCTGAGGAAGAGAGCGATCTCAAGGCTTAGAAATGCAAAGATGAAACCTTAGCTGCCGAACTGATTTGCAATGAAACGAGACAATGGTCTCGTTTAAGATCAAATTACCGAGTGGCCATTTTGTCTCGTGCATATCAGTGCAGATCAATTCGGCAGGTAAGGTTTCATTCTTGCATGTCTTCCTAAGGAGGATTAACAGGATCGCAACGGGGAGTTCTCTACATTTCTATGCCTAGAATGTGTTTGATGGTTCTCCTGTTTCAAGTTTTCTTCAATTTTTAAGTGGGTCTGGCTGACTGGCTGGCTATCTATCTATCTATCTATCTATCTATCTATCTATCTATCTATCTATCTATCTATCTGTGTGTCACGCGTACAGGCCGCACCAATGAAGCTAGAGGGCTGAAGAGTTCAACATTTACTCCTTATTATGTCTAGAACCCCACATCCCAGGCTTGAGTGAGGGTTCAATATGCAATGTAAGTTTATGCTAAATTGATCCCTTAGTTTTTGTCCGGTAGTGTTCACGCTTGTTTTTTGTTTAAAATTCGGATTTTAGTGATCACCGCCCAATAAAAGGCGAGAGAAGTATCTTATTAATTGATCACCCCTTTTTTCCAATTTTTTAATTGATCACCCCCAACACAACATGGTGCCAAAAGACTTTTTATTGAGTGGACGATATGCTACGGGAGAAATTATTCAATTTTGTGATGGATCCATACTCAATTACCTCCCCTACATCGTATTTATATGTCCACGCCACATATTATCGCTAAAAGTTCATGGTTGTCCACAAGGTATTTCCAAATGTTCTCAATGAATTTCAATGAAATTTCATGGAAGGGTGGACAATAGGTTACAGAAGAACTGTTTAAATTTTTTAATTGAATCCATCGCTAAAAACTTGAAAATCTTTTGAATTGCTCCAGGGTCCCATTAATAACCATAGAAAGTGTTGTGGACATATCTCTAGCCGTTTTTGGATTATGCAATGACAGACAGACATTTGGTGATTTATAGTAAGATTTCTTTATTTTTCTTTCGAAACGTAGCAAATGCTTTCCTCGAGCCTTACTCTCCCTGTCTATTGGTATTTTGATCCTTTTCTCTTCTAATCTCACCAATGTTGCAAAGTATGGTTTGTTATTTATAACTAAAACTGTCTTTTAAAATAGCTAAAATATTGTCTAAATTTGTATATATTCTGTATATTTTAAATGTTATATTTATATATACACATGTAAAGCCCACTTATCGAATAAAATAACTATATACTATGCCCCCAGAACAAATTATTGATAAAAACTGTACACCTACTTTTATTAAACAGATTTAATCGGCTATTGTAGATTTGGCAACCCTTTTTCTCACACGAATCTTCTTTTGTTACACACAAAAAATAAAAATTAAAAAAATTAAAAATAAAACTTCTGTTTACCCCATCACACTCGGATTTTACACCTGAAGAAGGCTGAATAATGGATCGGCCGAAACGCGTGTTTACAGCACAAACAACAAGAAGGAGTTCAATCGTCCGAAGAACCATTTGAATAAAAAGATAAAGATTCGGTTTAGCTAATCAGGCGGACACAAAGTAAGGGTCAAGCATTATACCTAGATTGCAAATTGAACACCTCATTAAAAACTTGAAAATCTTTTGAACATTCAAAAACTAATATGAATGATGTTCCGGCATCCCATTAGTAACCATGGACAATTTTGTGGCCGTAGCTCTAGCCTTCTTTGGGTTATGCAATGGCTGACAGACGGACAGACAGATATTTGGAGATTTATAGTAAGATTTCATTATTTTTCTTTCGAAACGTAGTAAATATTTTCCTCGGGCCTTGCTCTCCTCGCCTATTGGTATTTTGATCCTTTTCTCATCTAATCTCACCAGTGTTGCCAAGTATGGTTTGTTATTTATAGCTAAAAAAGGGCTAAAGTCGGTGGACATTAAATGTTTTAAATAATAGAGATTTGGCTGATATGTCTTTATGTTGTATATCCATTTTGGTCCACGGGAAGAAAATCCTGAACTTGGAGAAAAAGGAAGACTTGAAACTTGGTTTATAAAAATATGAGGATATATTTTTATTTCTTAAGATACATCATATTGCGGCGGAGAATGAAGAGTGGCAGAGAGATAATGATAGCCAACAGACTGTTCCCAACAGGGAAACTGGCCCCGTGCTCCCAAGCCCAGCTGCTCTCTGCCTCTCTATTAATGAGTGTGCCTGTGTGCCTTTTATGAGGTTCGAAATCCCACAGTGGTTTTCCAGCAACCACTGCAAGTTCAGTCGATATTGTTTATTACTTTTGAACACCTGGTGTGTCTTTCAGTCCCTGACACCTTGCAGTTTGGGGTTTTCATCGATATCCTGTTTATAACTTTCAATACATGTGGGGGTCAAATATGTGACCCCCGCCCACGGCTGCCTAAATATCCAACATTAACAGCTGAGTGCTTATTTTTCAAATAAAACAAATAATAAAAAACAAAGAAGCCAGAATGAATTGCCGATACATCAAAATAAACTAAGAAATCTCATTTGTCCACAACAAGGTCTTCTGAATTGTCATTACAATTTAATATTGTCGGATAAATTATAATCCATATCAATACACTGGTCGTATATGTATATGTATTTATATAAACAACACTTGGATATATGAATGGCTTGGCTTTGCAGGCAAAGATTTTAGGAGGGTATTTGCACGATTATGGGACCATAGTTGGCAGGGCCATGTACGTGAAACAACCCTCCAGCCTGCATGACAAGGTTTTAAGGTAAAGTTCAACATGCGCACAGCCACCCCTACCCTTCCAACTAGTGTCTTGTGACTTTGGTGAAAGGTTTTTTTTTTTTTAATTAGTGTCTTGCGACTGTGGTGAAAAACAGGTGGCCCCTACTCCTCTGCAGGGGATGCAGTCGGCGCATTCTAGGACCCAGCCGACAGGGCCTGGCTCCTGTTTAGGTTCGTCTTACCCCTCTGCAGGGGATGCAATCAGCGTATTCTAGGCCCCAGCCGACAGGGCAGATAGAAGTATGAACAGAGTTTGACTCTGGAGCAGTCAGGCTTGTTACTTCTTAGAGTTCCTGATATTTGGTAAAGGAAATTGAATCAGCCCTCGTAAAAACCATTTGCCTCAACATGTCCTCTTGAGTATGTAAAATTTGATTCAGCTGCGTTTCTTAAAGCTTTGGAACATGGGTATTTATTGAAGATTCTTAAAATGAATTCCTGTTAATTTATATGTATACTAGTAGAATACCTGTTGCTTCGCTAATGATCTACCCAGCAGTGGAAATCTAAAGCACTGTAGTATCTGAAAACATTCATGGGAGTGTGAGGGACAACAAAGCCATATTTAATAGAATAAAAAATATATTGGTCATTTATTTAGAATAATTTAACAGATTACCTGCTAAATAATTTCCAAATCATTTATTATTTGTTATCATTCACACTAGTAAAATACCCATTGCTTAGCAAATGGTATACCTATTTCCAAATCATTTATTATTTGTTATTATTCATACTAATAAAATGCCCATTGCTTTGCTAATGGTATACCTAGGGGTGGAAATCTAAAGCACTGTAGTATCTGAAAAAACTCATGAAAGTGTAATGGACAACAAAGTCATATTTAATAGATATAAAACTATCTTTATGTCCAGAGTTCATAATAATAGGTATACAATGAAAGAGTAGCAGCAGTAATAGTTAATCACCGCTACCCACAACACTGGTTTATTGCTGGGTTATTATTATTAATACATAGATACATATAAATGTCAGAACACATGAATAACCTTATTCATGTGTTCTGACATTTATATGTATCTATGTATTAATAACCACTACCCACAACACTGGTTTATTGCTGGGTTTAGGTTATTCATGTGTTCTGACATTCATATGTATCTATATGATAATTAGAAAAATTGAGAATCTCGGCACCGGTGTGAGCAATAGCAAAACATGTGTAAATGTAGATTGTGTAAATAAGGCTGCTTCCAAGGTGGATGTGGGTTCGATCTCTTGCGCTCGTTTCTGTTTATTTATTTAAAGAGTATCTATCTATGTATTCAGATTGTGCTCAGCGCTAACCGTTCATAGTAGAAACTTAAAATTTTGCACACACTCCCCCTCAATGAGTAGGGAAAAAGGTTGGGTTTTTTATTGAAAATTCCACCCCATAATAGGTTTATGGATGGGGGTTCATTATGCAATATAAGTTTATGCTATATTGTGCCCACTTGTTTTTTTGAAAATTCAGACCTTTTTTAAAGTAACTTATTCATTGATCACCCCTTTTTCCAACTTTCTAATTGATCACCCCCAACATATATGTGTGGTGGTGATTCATAATTTCACTTGGAATGCTAGTAGTAGTTATATTACCAGTAGCTGAAATCAGCGAACCCACACACACACACACAAACTCTGAAAGAGAAGTTGTGTTAAATCTATATTTAATTTGGTAATTTCTATCTTTAACGTTTTCAAGAATACTGCAGTGTTTTCATGTCTGGATATTTCTAGATTTCAACTGACTTGTTTATTTCCATACTGATAACAAGTTGAAAAAATAGAAACTTGTTACTTCCAGGTTTCAAGTAGTTTTCAGATACTACTGTGCTTTTCCACCCCTTGATATACCATGATTTGGAAATAGGTATACCATTAGCAAAGCAATGGGTAT
>VCCN01004803.1:674705-684962 GCA_006491835.1 Architeuthis dux
ACTATATAAAATATGTTTACAATATACAAACAGCAAGAAGGTGTCCAATTGTCCAAAAAACTATTTGAATGTTAATGACCCTTCTCAAAACTATAGAAAATATGTTTGATATTGTGCAAGTATTTGACCAGCCAATTATTAATGATATTTAAAAGGCTACGAATATCAATTCATTTTCTGAATATTTGAATGTTAATGACCCTTCTCAAAACTATAGAAAATATGTTTACAATACACAAACACACCAGTAGTTCAATCGTCCGAAAAACTATTCGAATGTTAATGACCCTTCTCAAAACTATAGAAAATATGTTTATAATGCACAAACAACAAGAAGGAGTTCAATCATCCAAAAAACTATTTGAATGTTAATGACCCTTCTCAAAACTATAGAAAATCTGTTTGATGTTGTGCAAGTATTTGACCAGCCAATTATTAATGATATTCAAAAGGCTACGAATATCAATTCATTTTCTGACTTTGTTCAGCACTAATAGATTACCTCTGCTCTCTCCTGAGGGTTGGACATTTTCCAATCAAAACAAATCTTGATTTTAGAAGGAATGTTATTGTCTGGATAATTACTAACTTTCTTCCATATCTGGATGTCGCACATTTCTTGTTCAACAAATGTTTTTTGAAATTGGTACTTGGAACCTTCCCAAACAGATTTCTTGCCAAGGAAATATTCTATGTTTATAGATTTCTCCATGAGATATGGTAATCTTCAACTTCATGGGTTGCAGTTTTTAAACATCAGAAAGAACTAGCATTCCAAGGGAAATTATGTATCACTGCCAACCATATAAGCTGTGCTGGGGACGATCAATTAAAAAGTTGGAAAAAACGAGTGATCAATGAATAAGTTACTTATCTTGCCTTTTGTTGGGCTGTGATCACTAAAAAAGGTGTGAATTTTCAAAAAACAAGTGGGGACAAACTGGTGACCATTTAGCATAAACTTACATTGCATATTGAACCCCCTTCTAAAAATCTATTTGTTAGAATTTTTTTTTAAATCACAATTTGTAAAATAGTTTACAATAAATGAATAATAATAGCTTTTTTACTAAAACCAAGTTGAATTGTAATTAAAAAAATAACTAAAAGTTATGATGAGGGTAAATAGTAGTTAAAAATTAATAAAAATGTATATTTGTATTTATCTCTGTCAATAAAGTTAAAAAGAGATATATATTTTTGGTTATGTCTGTTTGTTGATTTGTTTGTGTGTTTGTTGGTTTGTTTGTTGGTTCTTATTTTTTCTTGTCTGAAAGATATCTCCAAAATTTTCTAGAAGGGTGGACATTATTAAGCAAAGGAAGAAGTGATTAACTTTTGGAGCAGATCATGCACGATTACCACCCCTACGTCGTAGTTATATATCCAGGGCTTTTCATTACATTGATTTCTCTTTCATCTCCTTCACATATGAATAAAAGAATATATGCAACACTCGAAATTTAAACAGTTAAATACCCCGTCTCTGATCTATCAACTTGAATGATTTCAATGATGTTTATAATTACTGACAGTGGTGTTGACAGAGGAATGCGCTCTCTGACTGCTTTTAGTTTCAATACAATTTTGTTACCAATCTTTGGCATATAAGCACAGATTCTAAGGGAAATCTCATTGTAGTTATATCTCCAGGGCTTTTCGTTACATAGATTTGCCTTTCAGCTCCTTCATATATGAATCAAAGAATATATGCAACACTCGAAATTTAAACAGTTAACTACCCCGTCTCTGATCTATCCACTAAGTGATTTCAGTAAGCAATGTTTATGGTTATTGATGGCGGTGTTGACAGATGTTTGCGCTCTCTGACTGCTTTCTAGTTTCAATACAATTTTGTTACCAATCTTTGGCATATAAGCACAGATTCCAAAGGAAATTAGGATAATAGATAACTTTTAGAGAATTGCCAAAGAAACCTGCAATATACCGGCAGACTAATCAAAAGCCACGTCTGCCTGACTGATTGGAATTCTTTTAGAACAGTAGTTGTCTGTCTTCATGAGATCGGCAGATAAAACTCCCACATTTTGAGAATCGGATCTTTTTATCTGTTTCTTGGAAATCCTAAGATTTTTCTCACCTGCCAGAAGGATTGTTTCTTTCTCTCTATAAAATCAGAAATAAAAAAAAAAGAAAATCTGTGTCACTTAATTTTGTTTACACAATTTGCTTGTTAATTAATTGCTGCTAATTATTGTTAATCTTATTTCTTTAATTATCAATCTCTGCTTCTCAGTCAATGTTGTGTGTTAATCTCTCAACTAACTGCTGGGAGCCTATTCTTATCGCACAATACTTTCAACAATTGTTTGAAACTGTCAACCACACCTGTCAACATCAACCAAAACTGTCAACATCGGTTTCTTCAGCTTTTAGGTGATTCTGGCTGTGTTGCATGTAGAGGATTCCCCAATGGAGCTAGAGGGCTAAATATTTAAACACTTACTCCTTGATGTACACCTACAATGTTAGCGACAATGTTAGCGACATAGCTGAAGACCACAGACTAGACCAACTGTTAATGGAATTGGACAACATCGACTGGCACATCGTAAGTATAAGTGAAACTCACAGAAAAGGAGAAAACCTTCTAAAGCTTAAGGTACCTAACCATCTATTCTATTATAAAGGGAGAAAGGAGAACAAATTCAGTGGGGTAGGATTCTTAGTCAATAATAACATTGCAGACAACATTATAAGTTTTGACAGCATATCAGACAGAATAGCCTAGATAAAAGTTAGATTAAACAAAAGATACACACTAACGGTAAACCAGGTCTACATGCCAACTTTGAAAAATTCTGACCAAAGAATTCAGTGAGATAATGAACCGAGAGAAGACTAACTACACAATACTAATGGGAGACTTTAATGCTAAAATAGGTATAGGAATGGTTGGTGAATCTAGTGTAGGAAAATATGGAATAGGCCAGAGAAACGAGTGAGGTGACATGCTAGTAAATTTCACAGAGTGATACGGATTAAAGATAATTAATACATTATTTCAAAAACACTATGGTCGTAATTGGACTTGGAAAAGCCTAAATGGCATAACAAAAAACAAAATTGACTTCATAATAGCTGACAAGATCAATAACATTAAAGATGTTACCATTATAATCAAAATACTAGACATAGGAAGCAACCATAGAATGGTAGCATGCAGAACTAAATTTAACTTTTGAAAAAATTGAAAGGAATAAAATGATTCTTAAGAAGAAGAAATGCCCTAATAAGTTAAAGATAGAGAACATTAACAACTTTAGAGTAGCAATAGAGAACAGATTTCAGGCCTTGTGGAATAGCGACAGTGACATAGTGGATAAGAGTAATAGTCTGACAAATATAATTAAAGAAGCAGCAGAGATGATAGGCAATACAAACGTAAACAATAACACAAGGAAATACTCTAAAACAACATTAAAACTAATCAAAAAGAGAAGAAATGTGGAGATAAAAACTAAAGAAGATGAAAACAAAAAAGCAGAACTTAACAAATTAATAAACAAAACAACGAGAAAAGAAAATTGTGTTTCAATAGAACATTGAACTGGAATTCACTCTTATGTGCATTTCTAACATTGTGTAGAGACAAAGGGGTGAACAACGACAAATGAAAAATGAGAGAGGCATTCCTTTAGAAATGAAACGAGGCATTTATTCAAACGAGGGATATATAGTTAATGTTTATGTGTGTGTGTATGTAAAAGTCCATAGTTCATGTATGTGTTTTCGTGTAGTTTTCGCATGATTTCGTGATAGTTTAAGTAAAATGTATTTGCTAAAAGTCTTTCATGATAGTAATGTGTGTGTGAAATAAAGTGGAATCAGCTTACTTACTGTTTGGGTTGTTTTATACTCTGGCCCGTCTGGGGTATGCATGAAATATCACGTGCACATGGATGGGCCAAAATCATGAAGGAGAGGAGTGCTGTGAGACACGTCTGGTCAGAACGGCAGACCGGGAGAAAGAGGCTGATTCAAAGTTGCTACCGTATATGCTTGACTATAAGACAAGTGGTTTACAAGGATATTTGGAGGACTATTGCCCACTGCAACTCATCTAAGCTCCATAAGTATCCATATCGAGCTTTGGTAGACAGCCCCCCACCAACACACACACCTAGTCATTATACAAATGCATTAGGATGCAGTGTTATATTTGCAGGGTTTTTTTTTCAATTAAGGGTCCATCTAATATATAAAATATATAATATAATAATGCTGGAAACAAACCAATTAGCATAAACTTACACTGTAAATTAAATCCTCTGCTAAAAATTTATTTTGAAGGGAATTTTCCCAAAACAAAAAAACACATGTTCCCTATTCAAGTTTCTACTATGAACGGTTATGGTTTAGTGAAGTGATCACAATTTAGGATAAAATTACATGGAAAATTGAACCCACCACTAAAAACCTATTTACAGTGAGAATTTTGAAAAAACAAAAAGAAACGTTTTTTCTAGACATAATAAGGAGTAAATGTTTAAATTTTCAGCCCTCTAGCTCCATTGGTGTGGCCTGTACTCATGAAACATACATACCCAGTTGGACCAACTTGAAAACTGAAGAAACCTATGTTGACTGTTCTGGTAACAGTTTTGGCTGAAGGTTTCTAACGCATCTCATATATCTGAACTATTCTTTTGTCAACACCTTTCATCTTAAGTGGATGAATTTCTCTAAAGAAACAAATTCTTTGTAAAACGAAATTCTGACATATGAACTTTTGGGCTAAAGTATTTGCAATTTCTTTGATTACCTCATCGCTTTTATACCTCACAAAGTTAATGAGTTAAACATTAGTTACCATGGAATATAAAGCAAAATTAGTAATTAATAGTATTGAATAATTAGTAATGTATAGTATTGAATAATTAGTGACTTATAGTATTGTGTAAATAGGAATTGATAGTATCATGTAATTAGTAATTACCAGTATTGTATAATTAGTAATTACTAGTATTGTATAATTAGTAATTAATAGTATTGTATAATTAGTAATTTATAGTATTGAATAATTAGTAATTTATAGTATTGTGTAAATAGGAATTAATAGTATTGTATAATTAGTAATTTATAGTATTGAATAATTAGTAATTTATAGTATCATGTAAATAGGAATTGATAGTATTGAATAATAAGAGTTAAAATCAGTTAAGCTTTAACATGACTTTGTTTTGAGCCACGGAACGATTTTTCACCTTTTACATCCAAATTCCAAATATATATTCAAAAGTCCCCCTAGATTTATTCAAAGTGGCCCCTTGCGTGGCATCCGCTCCATGTCCAGAATCACTGATTTAGATCGTCAATCCTCTCAAGGAGACTGAATTCACCTGACTTAACCTACCTCCCCACCAATGCTACAGTAATTCAATAACGCTTACCTAATTATATCTAACATGTCTAGACAACAAGTAGCTTTGTGCTCACTTCTTAATTGCTATGATTCATCAGAGAATCCATGCGAGTTCCCCCCGAAGACAACAAGTAATCAATTCTAAATCTAGATTACAGACTTCTGAAATCATTTTGTTAGACCAGTTGTTCTCAAACTGTATTGCATGATGGCACACCAAGAAATATATTTAACTGACACGGCACACCAACTCTTCACTACATTAAAATATGTATACACTGGGCAATCGGGATGTTGAAAAAGGCCTAAAACACTGTAACATGTATATCCATCAGAAGGCATACATCAATCCAATACACAAGGCAGAACTGCTATTGCTAACATCAATGCTGGGCTGATATAGGTTCACAATTAATTATTAATAATTGTCTATTGTATGTATACATGTTTCATCAATCGGGATGTTGAAAATGGCCTAAACAGCTGTAACATGTACATCCATCAGAAGGCATACATCAATCTAATGCGCAAGGCAGAACTACTATCGCTAACACCAATGCCAGGCTGATATAGGTTCCCAATTAGTAATTGTCTTTATAATTATCATATTCTGTCTGATATAAAATTTATCCATTCCTTGATTTCATACTGTCGACATGGGGGCCACTTCATATCATGTGCCTAATGATATGGTCGGTTAGAATAAAAAGGCAAGCGAATGTGTATGTTTCTGACTGCTGCCTTTGCCATTAGAGTGCCGTTAGTTTAGTGGTAAAGAGTAGGACATCGTATAAGTTGCTTCCAGGGTGGATGCGGGCTCGATCCCGGCACGATGCTCGTTTCTTTATTCATTTATACAATCTAGGCCACCCGTTTAGCAATTGCTAACACCAATGCCGGGCTGATATGGGTTCCCAATTAATTATTAATTAATAATTGTCTATTGTATGTATACATGTTTGGGCAATTGGGATGTTGAAAATGGCCTAAACAGCCATAACATGTACATCCATCAGAAGGCATACATCAATCCAATACACAAGGCAGAACTACTATTGCTAACATCAGTGCCAGGCTGATATAGGATCCTGATTAATTATTAATAATTGTCTATTGTATGTATACATGTTTGGGAAATTGGTATGTTGAAAATGGCCTAAACAGCCGTAACATGTACATCCATCGGAAGGCAGACATCAATCCAATACACAAGGTGGAACTACGTGGGGGGCGTTTTACAGTTCTAGAAAGAATCAACCATTGGTGTGGTTTTGATGTAAAGTGGCAACCAATCTGAAGGAACCTTACTGCTCATGCGTAAACAGATACTCTCCCATGGGGTTATTCAGTCAACAACAAGATGCTTTTGTACTATGTGACTGTCGCATTCACAATGCTGATTTTTCATGTCTCGTGCAGGGTTTTGGGATAAAATATCTCATCGCCCATGTCTGTCAGACCCCCCCCCCTCCTAGTCTAAATGTGGCTTTTTGTGATATCTGGCTTTTCCCAAAGCTAAAGTCATCGTTAAAAGGGAGAATACTGACCATGGGTGAGATTAAGGAGAATGTGACATTGGCAGCTAATGGTGATCCCGAAAGAGAACTTTGCAAACAGTTTTGAAAAGTGGAAGGAATGTTAGGATTAGTGTGCATGGTCTTAAGTGAAGTACTTTGAAGGGGACTATGGCAATGCATACTTATAAAACAACATAGATGAGGATATTAGTTCAAACTACACAATGAATAATCATTATTGCTGTTAAACCATTTTCTTTTGAAAGCATATTAACCATGAAGCAAGAAGAATAGACAAATTTTCAATTGCAAAATAGAAGCTCTTATCCATTGCAAGACAAAAAACATTCTCCATTGCAAGATAAAAGCCCATGTTCATTGCAAAATAGAAGCCCTTGTCCATTGCAAGATGATTCATTGCAAATAATCCATTTCAAGTTTTCCATTGCAAGATAAAAGCCCTTGTCCATTGCAAGATAAAAGCCCTGGTCCATTGCAAAATAGAAGCCCTTATCCATTGCAAAATAGAAGCCCTTGTCTATTGCAAGATAAAAGCCCTTGTCCATTGCAAAATAGAAGCCCTTATCCATTGCAAAATAAAAACCCTTCTCCATTGCAAGATAAAAGCCCTTGTCCATTGCAAAATAGAAGCCCTTGTCCATTGCAAGATGATTCATGGCAAGTAATCCATTTCAAGTTTTCCATTGCAAGATAAAAGCCCTTGACCATTGCAAAATAGAAGCCCTTCTCCATTGCAAGATAAAAGCCCTGGTCCATTGCAAAATAGAAGCCCTTTTCCATTGCAAGTAATCCATTGCAAGTAATCCATTGCAAGATAAAAGCCCTGGCTCACAGACAGAACAATGACAATAAAAAAGAAATGTTATTGTGTTAGCCATAGAACTGCAATGACGGAAATTCCTGTCATTCGCAGTTAATGGATCATTGTAAATGTTCAGGCTTGACAGGATAAAGGAGAAAGACACTGCCTTTACCAGCTGAGCAATGTCACCTATCCTTGATCACAATCAACATTGGTCATGTCTGTTGGGTATTTGCAGAGTGTCTAATTACTTAAGACGCAATTGCTTTGGTGGTTGGGGATATTGTCTCCATACAAATAAAGGCAACATAAAAACTAACAATTAAAAAGATTGTTATACCAGATAATTATCCAATGTAAAAAAAAGTAAAATATACACAGTATTTCCTTTTTTTAGATTTTTATTGTACGGTTGGTATAATGACATATTAAAAATGCAACAAAAGGCGTACTCACACAGATCCTTTATTCACACATATTTACAATGACCGTGGTCAACGACATGCACATGTGTATCTTCTCCGATCTCCTAAAAACAATATGACTGCTCGTTCACCAGAACGTAAAACAGCGCCGCCTTATCGGAAGTTGATAAGCATTCTCCTGCCTAAGGGGAATAACTCAAAATACTTACATTTATTTTTGATCTGCTAAGAGATAGATATTTTTAAAAGGAGGAATCGTTTTTTTAGCTTTACTTCCCTACCCGGATAGATACATTAGTTGTGGAAGTGACCATAGACTGGTAGCATGCAGAACTATTTAACTTTAAAACTGAAAGGAATAAATTGATTCTTAAGAAGAGATGCTCCAATAAGATAGAGATAGAGAACATTAGCAACTTCAGAGTAGCGATAGAGAACATATTTAAGGCCTGAAAACCAACTTAGAATCACACAGAGAGCCATGGAAAGAGCAATGCTAGGAATAACTCTATGAGAAAAAGATCAACGTGGATAAGATGGAGGACTAGTATGAAGGAGATTATACAAATAATTAAGCAGCAAAAATAGAGATGGGCTGGTCACCTAGCAAGAAGATATGACAATAGATGGAGGAAAATCTGAGTGTGATGAGGTAAACAGAAGTTATGTTTAAAGGGGATATAGTTGTTTATGATAGAAAGTTCATTATCATTAATAATTGAAAGTTTTTCATAAATTATATGTAATTCTTAAATTCATACAAAAAATTTAAGAAATCTGTGTGTGTGCATATGCATCTCGATTAATCAACAACTGGCCATTGTAAGAAGTTGGCATTCACTAAATATACTAGTCAGCACACAAGGCAGTGCAGTGTCGAGTTTGAAGTTGTTTGGATCAGCGGTTCTTGAGATATGTTGGGTGTGATCAATTAAAAATTTGAAAAAAGGGGTGATCAATGAATAAATTACTTCTCTCAACTTTTGTTGGGCTATGATCAATAAAAAACATCTGAATTTTCAAAAAACAAGTGTGAATGCTGACGGACACACATTAATGGACCAATTTAGCATACAGTTACATTGTAAATTGAACCCCCCACTAAAAACCTATTTAGGAGGGAAATTTGCAAAAAAACAAAAATAGCATTTCAAGCATTTCTATTATGAATGGTTAGTGCTGGGCAAAGATTTGGTAGCAGTGATTAATAACCTAAACCTTTGGCAGCAGTGATTAACAAAGATCATACAATTATTTTAATGTTTTTTTTTTATTATAGGAGTATATAAATTTTTGTGTATATGTAGAGTATCGCCCATAAATAAGTACGCACCTACCACTATTTTATAGAGAGTTTGGTCTTAAATAATACCTGATAATATCTGTTTTGCTTGTGTAATGTTCCACTAGAAATAATAAAATCCTGCTATGTTTGGTTTAGAAGACAATTAACTTTCTATTAAAAAGTGGTACCAGTTTACTTATTTAAAGGCGATATTGTATACCTATACAAACTTCCAATGAGAACTATAAAATTCTTCTTTGGGGACAAAATATAGTTTAATTGTGGTTCAAATGTTGTGTATATCAATAGAACAGCAGGAATACATAGTGTTGAAACATTTTAGCTATAAAACATTGATTATTTTTCAATACTGTATTTGATTGTTCGCTAACCAAAGATAGAGAAAGAAAACAAAGAATTTTTGTATGCAACCATGTTTGATGAAGTCGTCGGGCCGGATGAAGAGAGACCACTTGCAGGATGAATGTTGCCAAAGGTGGTCATATTAGATAATAATCTTCTGCGTCTTATGCTTATCCTATGAGGGCAATTATAACATTACTTCATTGTCAGGGCCGAATTAGCCTATACACAAACTACACCATGGTGTAGGGTCCAAGACATTAAAGGGGCCCACAAATAAATAGCAATATAGACATAGGTACAGACTTTTAGTTTTCCAAGCGGGGGGCTCAATTAAAAAAACATTACGTTGAAGCTATTCAATTTAATTGCATAGAAACAAGTATTATCAGTAATAACATTTAACGATTACCATGCCATGCTTGTATCAAAGTCTATAATTCCCCCCCAATATTAAA
>VCCN01004803.1:729642-740220 GCA_006491835.1 Architeuthis dux
TTTTGAGAAGCGCCATTAACATTCAAAGAGTTTTACTAAATGATTGAACTCCTTGTTGTTTGTGTTGTTAACAAGGCTGGAATGGCTGGAGTGAAAAGGGCGATCACTTTCCTCTCGGGGAGGAAGTCCGGATTATTGACAGGGAATGCTGTTGGAAACAAAAAAAACTCAAAGAAGCAGCACACATCAACATGTCAACTGAATGTATTATTAATCAGACAAGTGTGGAGTTCAACCTGATGTGACTTGCGCTACTCAACAGGGATGAGGTATGGAAATCTCAGGCCTAACAAATAAATGAAAGAAAAACACCCGATTCCTACATTATAAGTGTCATTACCATTGGAGACAAATTCTGATTACCACCATCACATTCGGATAGTACACCTGAAGAAGGTTGGAGAATGGATTGGCCGAATCATCATGTTAAAAACACAAACAACAAGAAAGAGTTCAATTGGCCGAAAAACACTTTGAATCTCTAACAGTTATACCTCGATTAGTGCTCTAGATACGTTCCTAAAGAATTAGAGGTCGACCGATTATGTTGGATAGTGGGGTGAATGTCCTGGACTTGGCGAGAAAGGAAGGACTCGAAAACTGGTTGTAAATGTAAGATACATCTTTGTCGGCCGGAGAATGAAGAGTGGGAGAGAGATAAGGGTGCCGAGAAGCCGTTCCGAACAGGGGAACTTGGTCTTATGCCTTCCCAGCCCTAGGCAGTCTGCCTGTCTGTCTGTTTCAGTCTCTGTCCTCTGAGCTTCTGAGTTTTTCTGCCTCTCCAGCTTCCTCTTCGGCTCTGAGCTTTATAGGGTTTCGAACACCTACGCTTGGTCATTTCCGGTTTCCACATCCTGCTTTTTTGGACACTCACGCATATACATATTTCCTAAGATCACTTCCACTTCCGCACAGGTGTTGGCCTGGAAAATGGCCTGGAAAATGACCTCTCATGGTAGTATATCATAACAATTAATCGCGCTGATATTTGAAATTTTAAGATAATCAACATTGACCGATTATTGAGTGTCATGAGGCCAATTTTTTATTCTAATAGAGAAAAGTACTTTTTAGTTTAAAATTAAAACTGAAAGGATAAAGGTGAGGGGGTAAAAAGCATGTCATTTTTTGACTGAGTCGTAGGTGTGGTAATAAAGTCCAGAGAGACGACTGTACAACACAGAGTAAGGGGGTATGGAAGGAGGGCAGAGGCAGTCGTGTTGGTTCTTAGTCTTCTTTCTTTCCTACGAAAGAAAGGAAGGGAAGGCTTCTTTAGCTGCCGGCTGGTTGTCACTGGAAACAAAGCGAGGAAAATACGAGAGGGGAAGAAAATAAAGGGTAAACATTGTAGTAAACATTGAAGTGTTTATGGCCAAAACCCATATCGGTCGACCACTATAAAGAATGCAGTGTTAACTGAAACAGTGCTATACGGGGGGTCAATTAACAAAGCATAAATAACATGTCCAGAACACTTTGCCTTGCTGTTGTGCTTCCAATTTTAAAATATATGATGTTGTTGTTGAGCCTCAACAAGATGGAATGCTTTAGTGCTGTGTATCTCATCTGGTAGCTATTTTCCAGAGCTGGTTAAATATCACTAGGTATCTATGTATATCGCTACATGATAAATGTATGTGTATATTCTCATACATATGGCACATTAACCAAAGCGTACAGTATCCAGTTATTTTGGAGACTGACAATGAAGTTGTCTTTTATCATTGTTCACTTCGCACTAATGCCCTTGGGAAAGGCGTGAATCCATCTCTTCTCTCCCCAGATATGGGTAAAATAGTAGGGCAGATTGGGCTCTCTAGCCTTGGGAAGGCAATCAGTCTAGGAGAAGGACAAGGGAGTGCCTGCAGCAAAGCTGATGCCAGAAATATTGCTCGCTGATTTCCTCTGAACTACATCAGCAATGCTGAGAGGTGGATTCTGACAACCGGGAATCCCAGGATCTCCATACGCTTCACCCAGGCAGGGGATGTTCCGTTGTCTGTAGAATTCAACTCAGTCAGTATCAGATACACATCTGGTTAGTCACTCAATAGAAACAGTCAATTGACGATTGTCTTTTGATAGCATGCCTTATTGGGGGTGATTAATTAAAAAATTGGAAAAAGTTGTGGTCAATGAATAAATTACTTCTCTCGCTCTTTTGCTGTGCAGTGATAACTAAAAAAAGTCTGAATTTTCAAAAAAACAAGCATGAATGCTGCTGGACACAAACTAAGGGACCAATTTAGCATAAACTTACATTGAAAATTGAACCTCCCTCAAAGCCTATTTTGGGGGGAAATTTAAAAAAAAAAAATTTTTTCTTAAACATAATAAGGGGTAAATGTTTAAATTTTCATCCCTCTAGCTCCAATGGTAGCCAAAGATTTTAGTTAAATGTTGTATGAGGTGGAATTATTAAGTTGTGTCCATTTAGATGGTCATGGCAATGGGCATGATGTCCTGCCAATCTGTTTGACATAGCAGCATAGGCGTATGGGAATTCTGTGGGAACTTGCCTGTTAATTAAATATTCTCATATAATGAGTTATTCCCCTTAGGCTAGGAGAGCGCTTATAGACTTCCGGTAAGGCGCCATAGTTTATGCCCTTGTGGTCGGGGAGATATACTGGTTTTAGGAGATCAAGAAGAAGAAGCGTTGAGTGTCGGCATTGTAAATATGTATGAATAAATTGGATCTGTGCAAGTACGTCTTTTGTTGTATTTTAAATCTGTTAATATCTGTCATTATAACAACCTTACATTGCCAGTAGGGCAGGTTTTCAGCAAATGAAAATCATTAGAAAAAATGTTAAAATGCAAATTAATCAATTGGATTTAGTTTGATATAGTTATGGTTTTTTTCTGTTGTTGTTGAATTGATATGCCATCAATAAAACCATCCATCAACTCAACATAAAAAGAGCATGTTTGGCAGTTAAAGGGTTAATATTACTCATGTGTTCATCTAGAAGATTCTTTGAAAGTTTCCTTCATAAGAGTAAGTCAGTTCACACAAAAAGAGCAGCAATGCCTCCAAGGTTCAGGCAGGGTTTCAGGACTGAAACATCATTACCACTAACACAGAACACCCCAGCAATACTCCACGATATCACCAGGCTTTGTTGGTTCTCTATCACAGTGTGAGAATGTCAGATGCAGCCAATGCCTTATTTTAGACCCTCTCAATATATCTCCTTCTTTCTGATGTAGACATATCCAGGGTCGATGTGAGCATAGGCGCTTGGGAACTCTTTGGCCTTGGGGGAGAGGGCTTGATTTGCCTAAGATTCTTACACAGATAAAAACACAAGTATTAATTTCCAATAAAATATCTTTTCATGAATCGACAATACACAGCTGGTACAAATCACACAACATGTAACTTAAAAGAAATATCATTTCTGCCTTTCTTAGCAGCAAAAATATCTATTACTTGGTCAACATTTTCGCCAACAGACATGTTGGCATACTTTCATTCAATATTTAGTAATGCCACATTGTTTAGTCGTGTTTGACCCATTGTACTCTTCAGGTATGTCTTCATTTGTCTGAGGCCGCTGAAGGAGCGCTCTGTAGAACACGATGTAGTAGGAATAGTTGCCAATTTGTTGAAGACTTGCAGTGCGCCATGAAGATCATTCTTGTAAAGAGTTTCAACAACACCAGCTACAGTTGCCTGTGAACCTGATGGATGCATAGGGTTTGTTACAAACTTTGCGTAGATTGCCTTTTCTGCCTTTAGAAGATCTAGATCAACACCATAATGTGATGAAACAAGTTGATAGTGCTCATCTGACGCATTAGCCAAGTGTGCAACATATGTCTTGGTCATTACCGTCAAATCATGATTACATTTCCACAATAACCTTATCTAAACTGGAATAATAGGTGGATATGCGATGGCAGTTTTTGGCAGTTTGATTAAGTGACACTTCCATTGCGGATTCACCAATCAGGGCTTGCAATTAACGAGACACCTTTTTTCTCCTTGAAACTCTTGCTTTCTTGAATGAGAATCGTGTGCCTTAGATGATTTCTTTGATAGTTTGGCCTAACTTTTCAATGCATTTCCAAACATTTTCTTCATTTCTACAGTTAGCAAGAGTTTCCATGGTTGCTGTAGCTGTTCTTCTAGCTGTTATAACATCTACAGTCTTTCCCTGGAGGTATTTGCTGATGCTGTTTGTTTTTGAGAGTATTATTTTCAGCACAACCAATCCAATTAGGAATTCAAAATCAGATATGGCATTCAATAATGCACTGCTATCCGTATATGTTTTGAGGTTTCGATCATTTGCCAAATCAAGCAATGCTTTTATGATATGAGATAATTGCTCTATCACAGCTTTTACTGCTTCATATCCACAATACCACCGTGTTACACTTTGAGATTTAAGTGTCGGTGAGAGTTCTTTGTTGACCATGATGCTTTTAAAAAGGTGGTGCCGTTTGGGACTGGTCTCTAGAAAGTTGTACAGGGTCTGAATAGTTCCTAAAGCATTGCGGAGTGGTTTATATCTTGGATAGCAAGATTTAAAAGGTGTCCATAACAATGGACATAGATGGCAAGTGAAGAACACTTCTTTATTCTTGTTGCCAAACCTCTATGAACACTGCTCATATTTGCTCCGCCATCAAAACATTCTCCAATAATGCTGTTAAGTTTCAGTTCCAGCGAATATATTTTTGACTAACTCACAGAGAACACTTCCTTCAGTAGAAGGTGTTGCATAAAATCCGATGAAAGACTCCCTGGTTTCTCCTTCAGTGATGAATCTGAGATATATTGTCACTCGCTCAACCCTTCTGCTGACATTTCAACAATGATAATGGAATATCCGGAACACTTTTCACGTCTTTGCTATGCTGCCTAAAACAACCCCAGCCGTAATATCAAGAATTTCATTTGGACAATAGGTGAGGTCCACTGCATATGTGCATCCAACTGACTTTTCAGTTTTCCTCCAAGCCAAGGAATATCCTTGGACTGAAGATGTAAAAGTCCCAAAAAGTTACCACGGTTAATATCGGAAACTTTCTAAGTTACTATGGTCTCCTTCATGGCCTCATTGAGCTATGTTTGGCAGTGAAGAACAGAGTTTCGATAATAATTTTCAAGTATGTTCAGTTCCGCGACACTTGCTGCTTGTGTACAGTATTTAGTTGACCTAACATCGATTGTTTGAGCTTTGTGTTCGCTCGATAGCCTCTCCACTTTGCCATGGCCTGCTGATGACAAGCACTTTTCACTTTGTGAGCCAATGTGTCTTTTTCAAGTTTTCGAAAGTAAAAGTGTCACCATGCATAAACACCTTACAAGGGTAACACAAAGCTTGACATTTGTCAATGTTATAGGTAAGCCAAGGATAAAGATTACTCTTGAAATCTCTCAAATCTTACCAAATTTCTGATTTGATCCATTTTCAGTGATATTTATCTGCGGAGCCAGTGGAGATTTATGGCTATATTCACTTCATCGTCATTTTCGTCACAGATTCAGTTTCAGTAGAGACTCAAGGTTTTTTTGCGATATCCTGATCATCACTGTCAACAAAGCTGTTCTCTTGTGGGTTATAGATATATCGCCTTTATCATTATTGTAAGCTTGGTTTAATGACAGATATTAACAGATTAAAAATGCAAACAGAAGATGTACTTACAGGTCCTTTATTCAAAAAATGACTGCAGTCACGATACACACACATGTGTTCTCGAACTCTCTGATCTACTAATAACACAATGCAATATGGCTGCTCGTTGACCAGAACATAAAACAGCGCCCCTTAGTGGCAGTGGATAAGAACTCTTCTGCCTAAGGGGAATAACTCATGATATTTACTTAACAATTATCACTCCCTTCTTCTTTATATGAAAGATTTGGTGCTAAATGTTTTTTTAAAAAAAGAAAGTTGCCCGAAATTGGGGGGGCAATTGCTCTTCCTGCCCCCGTCTTGTACGCCTATGCATGCCAGATGGATTGAACTATGTTTGGAGACTCCTGTTTGGCGCCTTATCCAGCTGTTGTGCTTTTTGTCTTGGAGTGTAATGTCTAACATTACCCATTCCGTCTGCTCGGCTGTTGTCAATCGTCCAAGACTCGCTGTCGCACATCATAACTGGTCGGATGCATTTGTCAAACTATTTCCTCTCCAGTATCATTGTCATTCTTCTGCTCCTCATCATATCTGATTACTCACTCAATAGAAACCGTCAGGTGACTAACATCTTTTGCCAGCATGCCGTGTTGAGGGTGATCAATTAAAAAATTGGAAAAAGGGGTGATCAATGAATAAATTACATTTCTCGCCTTTTGTTGGATCACTTTCTTTAAAAACAAGCTTAAAAGCTGCCAGACACAAACTAAGGGACCAAGTTAGGATAAACTTACATTGTAAATTGACCCCACCGCCCTAAAAACAGTCTTTTCTAAAAACTGAAGAAACCTATGTTGACAGTTTTGATTGACAGTTTCTAATAGATAAGCTCATTGAAATTGAAATTAAATAATCCATTTGATCTCCTTTTGCATTCAGTTTGGATTAAGGGCGGTACTTTATATCCCTGCCACTCCCTGCCAGATGTTAATGAAATATTTTGATGCAATTTTGCTATATATATATATATAAATATTGCTATATATATATATAGCCAGCCAGCTGGTTGGGTCAACTCAAAACTATTGGTTTAAAACGGACTGTACAATCAGTTTCACATTGAGATTATTCAAATGAACATTAGAAAATATGGTGAGAAACTAGTCTCCTAATATACTTATGCCATAGTGTGTTGCATATTTATTACTACCTACTATATATATATATATCCGGTTGAGGCCCAGAACCTAACATCTTAATCTACATAATATTGGATATTATTAAATACCTAAAAACTTCTGATATATATAGTAAGTGGTTACAAGTATGCGTCACAATTCTGCATAAGTATATTAATAGACCTCTGTTTTCCAACCGAAGAAGGCTAAATACGTTAGTAGAGCGGATATTGTAGAAAAATATTTTTTGGTTCATTACAACCTGTACAGTTGGTTTCACGAGAATTTGATCTTCAGATAAACAATTACTATTGTTTAGTTAATTTCTTATATAGTTACATTATTAATGGTGAAATTCGTTCATGTCCATAATTGGCTGTTTTGTGTTGTCCAATCGGTGCCTTGTTCTTTTGTGGGTGATTCTTTTCAAGTGCTTTTTTTGATGTGGTCATCTATTTTCAATGTGGGGTGTTGGACAGTTTTATTGTCATTTTGGTTTATCTTGGTCGCCTCACTGTCAGCCATTTTCAAGGGTTAAGGCATTGACCTCTGACCTTTTTTTCCTTTTTTCTAATTCCTAAAAACTGTATTGAACAATAAAATTTGTATTTTGTCCACTGACAGATGAAAAGTTGTACAATATTAGCTGAAACCCCACCCTATTAGTGGAAAGCCTAATTGGGTGTTTTGCCCCAATGTGATCATGGATTTGAACTATGTATTTATTGATCTATGCATTGATTGAATCATACCATATCATTTGAAAATCATCACCATAATTGAACTATTAGATCACATTTAGTTTAAACATCTGCGTTGGGAGTGGGGGGCACAAAAGATAGGTTAATTATAATAAGATAGATAGTTAGATAAATAGATAGATAGACAGACAAACAGATAGATGGAAATCAGATTATTAATCACTGCTACCCACAACACTGGGTTATTGCTGGGTTTAGGTTATTCATGTGTCCTGACATTTATATGTATCTATGTATCTGGACCTCGCCCTCCCCTCAATGAGTAGGGAAAATGTTTTTTTGTTTTTTGAAAATCCCTCCTCACAAATAGGTTTTTAGAGGTGGGTTCAATATGCAATATAAATTTTTACTAAATTGGTCACTAGTTTGTGCCCGTTTAATTTTTGAAAATTCAGACCTGTTTTTGTGATCACAGTACAACAAATGGCAAGAGAAGTAACTTATTCATTGATCACCCCTTTTTCCAACTTTTTAATTGATCACCCCCAACACAGCATATATGGGTGGCAGTGATTCATAATTTCATAATTTTCAAAACATTTGCTTTAAATTCTAGTTATTATCGGTTTGAGCACGAACATAGATCCCAAAATATAACTGGTAGGGGGAACTTCCAAAAACTAATATGCTAGAAATATGCTCCGGGGTGCCTTACGTAACCATAGAGAATTTGGTGGCCGTAGCTCCAGCCGTTCTTGAATTATGCAATGACAGGCAGACATTAGGTGAATTATAGTATGATAACCATGTCAAAAACTCATGACAGCCCGTCTAAAGGCCAGCTTACATTCCGGCCTGAAGTTTTCAGCCTGGCAATCACTTATGCTTGGCCGGGTATTTACGTCCACTTTGGCCATAATCAAGTATCTTGACCACTTCAGTATAAGCCGTATAAAATGTGTTAGTCTTTGAACTGGCCGTCACTTGCGCCTGGCTGCATATTTATGATTACATCTGACAAGGTCAGGTATTACTGGCTACTTGTGCATTGGTCAAGTATCAATGATCACTTTAGCCAAGGCTATCATAAATCTGTCTTGTTACTGTTATGACTGACAGTTCTCAGACTGGACAAAGAATTGGCAGAAGAAGCATCATCGTTTTATTTGTCATCACTGCGTTCGGGCATCCGGGCAGGATGACAAACGCACAGGCATTGTATCAAGGGCGTGGCAGAAACGTTCAAGTCTGGTGATCTCTCCGTCACAGATGAGACTCAGGCATTAACCAATGTCTCAACCTCCCCCACGACACCTCACAGTCCACCATGGAGCCGTGGGGCGGTGGGAGGAAAGGAGGGGTCCAGAACCACCCCCTCCAACTTCTTTATTCTGAAATGAAGAAAAAAATGTGTGGTGAGGCTAGTCCAGTAGGAAGTTAAAAATAAAAATAAAAAAACTTTTTAAATCGTGACACCTCAACAAAATGTTACATTTTGACAAAACTTAGATACATATGTTGCAAAGTGTCGGAACTGCAAAATACATGTGTGTATTTTGCATGTATGTGTGTGTATACATGTGGCATATATGTGTGTGTATACATGCCAAAATACATATTCACTTTCATACATGTCATGAAAAATCTTTTCAGAATTTAAACATTTTTTTCTTATGTGGATTAGAACATTATGGCCCTTATTTACAAAATGACATAAAGTACAAAAAATTTGCTATTTTCAAAGCTCGAAAAAAATAGGCCTTAAAACATTAACCCATTGACCCATTATGCCCTGTGAGGATGGGGTGGAATGGTTCACTTTTTCGAGTTAATTCTTTTTATTATAAACAGAATTCAAAATTTTTATTCAAAGATGTTCAGCAACCCCCCTTCTATCTGTATATCATTTAAAATCCTATCATCTTCAATAGTCTCTTAAATAGAGCCACACAACACTAGGACTAAATCTGTCATGAATAAAGTTTTATTTCTTTATGTTTCTATTGCAATTTAAAATTATTTCAGAGTAAAACTAATAACTTATAACTACTTATGTACTGTTTAGTGTCTTTTAATAGTACTTCTCCACCTATGGTACAAGTTGCGGGAGGTTCGATCACACTAATAATGTCTCTGGCCATTTCCAAACCACCTAAACAATTCTAGACCCTTCAGAATTTCTGAAATGCACAAACTTACAGATGCTTCATTCCTGAATCCCACTGAAAACTTGACCAGGACCCAGTGTTGCCAATTTAGTGCGTTTCTTGTTTTGGCATTGCAAAACTACAACAAGCAATGCCATTTCTAGCTATTTTCAGCCATTTTTAAAAACTGATCTAGCCATTTTTAGCTATTTAAATAGTCATAAAATGGCAAATAATGGTTTTAGTGCATTTTGGCGTTTTTTGACGCATTTTCAAGGTTGGTTAAGTGCAAGAAAATATTTTGTGTTTGCAACACTCCCCGGACAACCCCAACAAATGCTGCTGCGTTAGGACATTTGCAGAAGAAAGATAATGCCCTATCTCTTCTATATCTGCAAACAGAACCTGCATTCAGGGCTAGCTTTAGGAGCTGCGAGGCCCAATTGGTTCATAGCCAAGATCTGTATTATCTCAGAGATATAAAATATAAAATTGACTTATGTCCTTCTTGGCTGGTTTTAAAACTTATGACGAATTCTGTTTCCAAATGTTCCTGTAACTGGCACAAGTCAAGATATCTTCTTTTTTTTTTAACAGCCTATTTTAAAAGAAGTCTATTGTTGAATATAGGCCTCCCCAAGGTCATAATACATGGGGAATAATGGGCCTTACCCTGCTATGCTGGCTCATGACATGTTGACAGGGGAGGAGAAGATAGATACATGTCTTTCCCAAGAACATTAGTGCACACAACGATCTAAGTCTAGAGTTTGAACTTGGCTGACCAATCCTATTCTCCATGGCATCAACTGTTTGACCACTACACCACACCTCCCAGATATTAAGGTTAGATATTAGGTTAGTAATATTATCTTGAATTGCTTATTTGAAGCATTGTCAATCATTATTAATCTTTGACTAGTATTTCTTTCAGCTTAATTTTACTTGCTTTTCA
>VCCN01004803.1:796485-810590 GCA_006491835.1 Architeuthis dux
ATCCTAAGGAACATTTTGGTATCCTAAATGTAGAATCATGCGAGGGGGGTGCACTGTAGGCCCTGCTGATCCCTGGCCTATAACACTTGTTACATAATTATTCTTTAAAAAAGATTTTCTAATATTTCTGTGAACCCTAATAATTTTTACACGATCCCTGAAGGAGTCCCGACCCCTATTTTGATAAGCCGTCCTAATCCAGGGGCCTCAGTGGCTTTAATCCGGCATTGTTTCTTGAAATTCTTTTTTGCTAGAACTGATTTACTCAAAATATTAGCTTTGAAATACGATGCTGTTTACCAAACAAATGCGTTTTCAACTAAAATGTTATAAGAACAAAGGAAATAGTGTCCATCGCAAATACTAGCCCCCCCCTCCTTTCTCTTTGCGCTAGGTTATTAAGTACATCTAAAAATGATGTAATAGATATGGAAAAGCGGCCCAGAGTCTGAGAGCCCGACAACCACAACGAAGTTAGTAATGCAGGCTTTCTCTGAAGATGAGTTACATTGACATCAATAAAACATGTTCAAAATAACATAACGTTCTCTGATATATAAATGGAAAAACATAGAACAATCCACGGGGTTGATTGGTGTGTTTCCTTTAGTAAAGAAAATCTATTCTTCAGAAAACTATTTGGTAATGTTGATGGCCATGATCCAAGGCTTTGAGCAAACAGCTTTGCTTTGATCAAATCTCTTTTATATTGTTTGTGTAATACCTTATGGGTATATAGCCAATAATAAATCTATCGGTTTTGTTTATGGGCTTGTAAAAAGCAATAGAGTATTATTTAACTATAATTCACCAAAAGTCTGTGTATAATTGCATAACTCAAGGACGGTTAGAGCTATGGCCAGCAAATTTTCTATGGTTACTATGTGGCGAGTCGAAGCGGAGTTGTCCCCCGTGATTAAAGGTTAGTTCCCTATTTCCAAAGAACCCTCGCTTCCTCACGTAAAGCAGCCAATCAGGGACCAGCAATTAATCATGTGACGGGTGCAAGATTTGAATCATCCTCTTCTTTCACCAGTTGCCGAAATGTAAAGATGTGTTACACAGCTCTCCTGATCTCCGCCCGCCCGATATCTCATGCGTACCCCAGGTGTGCAGAGTGTTAAATAATCCAGATCAAAGTAAACAAATTGCTTTTTACATACACATTTTTTAAATATAACTGAATTATTTCATGCACAAGACAAATTTACCCGAACAAAGGACTCTTACATATTTACACACATATACACAGACAACATACTTTTACATATGCCCACATGCACACATAAACACTAACTAAATTTCAACTCTTAAATAAATGAATAAAAATGTTTGTCTCTTTCAGGATTGTCTTTTTCGTTTTGTCTCTTGTTGCTAATTTCTTTTCCAGCCATTGATCATATCTAAATGGAGTCAACTTCAACACATCTTTTAAAAACCAGTATTATGGAGAAATATAATGCATTCAAGCCGGCATACCGCAAAATCGTTCCTCCACAAGAAGGCCGAATTCTCATCAATAGGTCCGGCTTCTTTTCCCAACACAAGAAGGCCAAATTCTCATCAATAGGTCCGGCTTCTTTTCCCTACACAAGAAGGCCAAATTCTCATCAATTGGTCCGGCTTCTTTTCCCAACACAAGAAGGCCAAATTCTCATCAATAGTTCTGGCTTCTTTCCCTACACAAGAAGGCCAAATTCTCATCAATAGGTCCGACTTCTTTCCCTACACAAGATGGGCGAATTCTCAATTTAAAGTTTTTAGTGAGGGGTTCGATTTACAATGTAAGTATAATGCTAAACTGGACCCGTACTTTGTGTTCGTCAAGTTAGTTAAACGAATATTTATCCATTTGTTTAACCATATAAATTAGACATCTATCTGAAAATCCTGCGTTAATGGGCTGGTTTTCAGCTAGTTAGCTGCTGACTTTGATGTTATCATCAATCCCCACTACACACAACACTGGTTTATTGCTGGGTTTAGGTTATTCATGTGTTCTCACATTATATGTATCTACTCTATATATCTATCTATGTATCTGGACCTAACCGTTCATAGTAGAAACTAGAAATTTTGCGCACACACACACACCCCTCAATGAGTAGGGAAAATGTTTTTTCGTTTTTTGAACCCCCCCCTTCCCCCCAACAAATAGGTTTGGGCACAATTTTCAATGTAAGTTTATGCTAAACTTGTCTCTTAGTTTAGTGCCCAACAAAAGGCGTGATAAGTCACTTATTCATTGATCAACCCTTTTTCCAACTTTTTAATTGATCACCCCCAACACAGCATATCTGGTTGGCGGTGATTCATAATGTCTCTTGTAATGCTCGTAATCTTTTATTTTCATGTGCCATAGAACCATTCGAGCTCATGTGACAAGGGACTCCACATAACCAATATTACTTAGTCAAGGCTCCCCAAATGTATTTCCTCTTCGAATGCTGGTATAGTGTTATAGATTAAAAATCAATTTTTCATTCAGAGAATGAAATAGCCGAGAAGCAATTTTTCTAAAATAACCTCTTGTCAGTCACCTCAAAATGAAAAGAAAAAAAAACAGGTCTGATTAGTCACTAAATAGAAACCGTCACAGGACCAACATCTTTTGTCAGCACGCTGTGTAGGGGGTGATAAATAAAAAAATTGGGAAAAAGATGTGATCAATGAATAAATTATTTCTCTCACCTTTTGTTGGGCTGAAAAAGTCCTAATTTTCAACAAAAGAAGTGTGAATGCTGCCACACACAAACTAAGGGACCAATCTAGCATATACTTACATTGCAAATTGAACTCCCGACTAAAACCCTATTTGGAAGGGAGGATTTTCAAATAACAAACAAAACGTTTTTTGTAGACATAATAAGCATTGTACTTCAATTGGTGCTACCTGTACACTTGATACAATATACATACATAGCCAATCAGCCAGCCAGTCAGACCAACTTAAAAACTGAAGAAACCTATGTTGACAGTTTTGGAGACAGTTTTGGTTGTCGGTTTCTAACTAACTGCTACCACTCCTACCATAAAATAAACCATCTGTTAGGGGTTATGGACAACACATGCTCACAATATGGAGGGGAAAAAAACACAGTAGAGACATCAAGTCCGCATCTGGCTGACCAAGCGAAACAAATTCTGAAAAGAAACTGGCTATCGGAGATAGAACTGAAGGAAATCCGCAAGAATAGAGAAAAAGAAGAACGTGACTTACTCTCAGAGGAATACCCTGACACAACTAACATAATAAACAACAAAGTAGAAACAAATTTAAACAAAAACCCTGTAGCATGACGTGTTGGGGGTGATCAATTTGAAAATTGGAAAAGGTGGTGATCAATGGATGAGTTACTACAATCAACTTTTGTTGGGCTGTTAACATTAAAAAGTTTGAATTTTCAAAAAACAAACATGAACACTGCCGGACACAAACTAAGGGACCAATTTAGCATAAAATTACATTGTAAATTGAACCCTCCAAAAAAATTTTAATGTTTTTTCTAGACAAAATAATGAATAAATATTTAAATTTTCAGCCCTCTAGCTCTATTTGGTGCGGAAATTGAAGAATGTGTGATCAATGAATAAGTCTTTTGTTCGGCAGTGATCACTAAAAAAGTCTGAATTTTCAAACAACATGCGTGAACAAGTGTGAACAATGCCAGACACAGACTAAGGTACCAATTTAGCATAAACTCACATTGTAAAAACTTATTTTGATAGGAATTTTGCAAATGCAAAAACATTATTTTTTCTAGACAAAATAAGAAGCAAATTTTTAAAATGTTCAGCCATATAGCTTCTTTGGTGCAGCCTGTAAGCACAGATAGCCAGCCAGCCAGACCCACTTAAAACTGAAGAAACCGATGTTGACAGTTTTGATGACAGTTTTTGTTTGATGGTTTCTAACACTTCAAACTAAGTCTACAAATACTTGACCTTTTAGTCCAAGAATTTTAGCATAATTTACTGAGGTCAACTTTAAAATTAATTTAAACAAGCTGATCTTTGTCAGGATAGTTGCAACATGACACTAGTAAGACTATATTAAAATTATCCTGGAATCCCAATGGAGCTTCCCAAGAAATCCAACATGACGTTCAAGATGGCCGCCGTATAGAAAAAAATATTGAAATAATCATAAAATTGCAACCAAACCTGATATGAATATGGTTTGGGGGTCTATTTCTATGTTTTAGAGCCCATATACAACCCAAGAATGAAACGTATCTCATGGTCCCTCAACAGCGAGAAGAAATCTACCCGCATTATCCAACATTTGGTTTGCAGTTTTCTTTCTTTTTTCTTCTTTTCTTTCTTGTCTCTTCATGGATGGTAGGAGCAGAAATGCGTCATTTTGAAATGACATTTGCAAATAAGGTCAACAATTTCTGAGTAATATTTGGTAATAGAAGAAAAACCAGCTACAAGGGATTTTGCCTAATTTTTTTCCTTTTTAGACTAAAAAGTCTTAGAAACCGTCAACCAAAACTGTCACCAAAACTGTCACCATAGGTTTCTTCAGTTTTTAAGTGGGTCTGGCTGTCTGTTGGTTTGGCTATCTATCTATCTATCTATCTGTGTTGTAGGTACAGGCCACACCAATGGAGCTAGAGGGCTGAAAAAAACATTTACTCCTTATCGTGAGGATATCAATTTAAAATGTAAGTTTATGCTATATTGGTCCCTTAGTTTGTGTCTGGCTGCATTCACACTTGTTTTTTTTAAAATTTGGACTTTTTTGTTTTTCGAAAGTTTCCCCACTAAATAGGTTTTTAGTGTGTGGGGAGGAAGGTGTCAATATGCAATGTAAGTTTATGATAAATTGGTACCTTAGTTTGTGTCCAGCAGTATTCTATTTTCTTGTTGAAAATTTGGATTTTTTTAAGTGATCACTGTCCGACAAAATGTGAGAGAAGTAACTTATTCATTGATTACTCTTTTTTACAATTCTTTAATTGATCACCCCCAACACGGCATGCTACCAAAAGGCATTTGTTAGTTGACGGTTTCTATTGAGTGACTAATTTTTAAGATATTCAAAAATTCTAGACATATTAAGCAGTAAATGTGGAATTTTTAGCCCTCTAGCTCCATTGATGCTGTATGAACGATACATACATATGTAGCCAGCCAGCCAGACTAGCTTAAAAGTAAAGAAACCTTTGTTGACAGTTTTGGTTGACGGTTTCTGATATTTCTAATAACGTTTTGTAGCCTGTACGCATGATAGCCAGCCAGCTAGCCAGACCAGCTTTGAAACTGAAGAAACCTATTTTTAGTGACAGTTTTGGTTGACAGTTTCTAATTTAGTCATGGGGGAATGGAATTTTGTGATATAGACTCAAAGGTGAATGGCACTGAAATAGTTTAAGAAGTCTTGAAGAGAACCTTATTGATTTTCTAGCTCATTCTTTTTTTTCTTTCATGTAAAATAAATTAAAACTTTCTTATATAAAGTGAATACAGCAAATAAAACACTCGGTTACATAAGACACACATTTAAATTCATCAATGAGGAGAGCTTCCTACTGCTGTACAAGTCTCTGATACGTCCTCATCTGGAGTTTGCTTCCTGCATATGGTCTCCTAACCTGAAGTACAACTCAGTTGCCATAGAACGAGTTCAGAGGAGAGCCACCAAGAAAGCCATTTCAAGACTGGGATATATATCCTACACTGAAAGATTAAAACAATTTAGAAACCCTTGAATGCAGAAAAATGTGCTGACCTACTAGAGGTCTATAGAATCCGGAACAACATACATAGAGTGGATGCTGACGTTCATTGCTCAAAACGCCCTGATAAGAAAATGTGCAGTAAAACTAGAGGACACAGCCATAAACTACAAATTCAGACCTCCACTGGTGCTAGGAAAAATTTTCTCTCACCAAGAGTAGCAAACGCATGGAACAGCTTAAGTGAAAAGATGGTCACAGCCGAGAATATCAATATTTTAAAAAATAATCTTTGTTCGGATATCGGACATATTTAACTACCATTTTTCTTATTAGTTTAAACCTAGCCCGATTACACTGAAGCTGGCTTAATGCTGTCAACAAAATCCTATTTCAAGTATATTCAAGTATATTAAATGGTATTTTTATTACTTGATATAACTAGAATTCTCATTCAGAAGAAATAATCATTGAATAAAAATTCTAACGATAACCCTTTTGGGAACCTTTATTGCTGTTTTTTCTAGTCTGAAGCCACAAAATAATGATGTGATTTTAAAGCCTCTTGGCAATATAGTAATCATTGTGGCTTGGCTTCATGAAAAATTTCAAGGGTTTTCCACATCCTTTGCTGGCCCTCATGTGGTCTCACGGGGCAAGTGGTAGAATAGCCATCAGGTCTGCACTAACAAAGTTTCAAGGTGAAGTGCAAATACTGTAACCGAACGCTGTCAGTATCATCATTACAAGATAATAGATCATTATTTTTCCTGCTTTTTTTAAATACAATACAGCACATAAGTATTTGAACAAACAGAAGTTTTATATAACTTGGTGTTAAGAGTTGAAAACAGGAACTTTATGCAAGAAGAACCAAATTTATTATTATTATTATTCATGCATTAGGCATATTTTGTGATTCTGAATGCTACATTTCAGAAAAGAAAATCGAAAATTGAATTAAATTGTTAAATGAATTAAATTAAACTGAGTATTGTTTTTCTATCCTGCTAAAATTTTGTTCAGAATCAATGAAGGAAATTAAAAAAGCTAACTAACAATGTTATTTAGAAGAGTTGCCAAACTAGTTAGTTAAATAGCCTTGAACTAGATTAATATATATGGAAAGAATTCAATCATAGGCAAGAAACAGAATTTGTTCTTGTTCAAATACTTATGAGCAGTATTGTAAATATAAACCAAACTAGCATTCCAAGGGAAATTATGAATCACTGCCACTGATATATGCTTCTTTTTACCTTATAAATTAAAGATCAAAATCGAAAATAGCTAGAAAAAGTAGATCACTACATCTACCTAGGACAACGAATCTCCATGTAATCCTTAAAAGAAGAAGAAATCAAACGAAGAACCACCCTAGGATGGCAAGCAATCGGCAGAGCAAGCTCTACATTCAAGAACAAAAAGATCCCATTAGTTTTGAAAAAAGGGTCTACAACCAATGTGTCCTCCCAATAGTTACCCATGGAGCCGAAACATGGAATCTAACCAAAAGATTGGCTCTCAAACTAAAAGATAGAAACATGCTCAACATCACATGGAGAGATAACAAGACAACACAGTATTATTATGTCTTTGTAGTTTGTTGGTTGGTTGTTTGTTATTTTCTGTGTTAACACATTTGGTTAGAACCATAGTTAGCTGTGTTTAGAACAGAAGGGAGAAACAAAGACGCATGTGTTCAGGTACCAAAAACGGGGCTCCTTATGAGGCCTGTTGGGTAGCTTCCTCTTCAGCATGTTTATTGACATTAAACATACATATATAAAGTACATATATAAACATTACAAGTATATAAGAGAAAAAAAAGAGATATCATAAAATCCATAGAAACTCAAATGGCTGGTCATGTTGCAAGAATGTCAGACAACCGCTGGATATCATGACTCACAATATGGATACCACTGAGATCATATACAAAATTGTGGCTGGCAGAAAATAAGATAGTGAGTCGAATTAGATAGATTCTGGAGATAGTGGTTCCTCAGAGATTGAGAGGTCAGAAAAATCTGGCAAAAGGTCTATGTCCAACATCAGACGTTGGTTGTTTGTTATTTTCTGTGTTTAGCTAGGGAGAAACAAAGACACGTGTCTTCAGGTCGATAGCTGCTGGTCAAAGAGACTTTTCCCAGCACCCAGTTGCAGGCCCTCACTTACATTACTTGAAATGAAAACTCCTTATGGGGCCTGTTGGGTAATCTCTGCTTCAGCATGTTTATTAAACATACATATATACAGTACATACATATATAAACATTACAAGTATATAAGAGAAAAAACAGGAGTCAGTGGCTGGCAGAAAATAAGAATTAGATAGATTCTGGAGATATTGGTGCCTCAGTGATCGAGCGGTCAGGTGAATCTGACAAAAGGTATATGTCCAATGACAGACGTTAAAATGTTATGATATACTACCACGAAAAGGTCATTTTGGGATCAAACACCTGTGTGGAAATGGAAGTGACCTGGTCATCTTAGGAAATAAGTATATGCGTAGGTGTCCAAAAAACAGGATGTGGAAATCGGAAATGACACAAGCGTGGGCGTTCGGAATCTATAAAGCTCAGAGCCGAGACAAGGGAGCTCAGAGGAGACACGAACAGAAAACTCAGCAGAGAAGCAGATCGCCTAAGCCAGGCTGGAAGGCACGAGACCGCTGTTCCTGTTGGGGACAGACTGACGGTTCTCCTTATCTCTCTCCCATCTTCATTCTCCAGCCGACAAAACTGTATGCTATGAAATAAAAATATGTCACATATTTGTACAACCAAGTTTTTCGAGTCCTTCCTTTCTATCCAAGTCCAGGACATTCACCCCAGGATACAACAAAAAGGCTGATGAAGTTGATGAAGATGATGATGATTTTATAAGTGACAAGAAACAATGTGTATCGAAAGTATTTCTTTCTTTTTTATTTTGTTTCCAAAGATGACCTCACAAAGTAAAGTTACCTATTAAAGGTTATCCAAAAGAGATCACAAAAGAAACACAGGTCTGGTTAGTCACTCAATAGAAACCGTCACATGACCAGCATCTTTTGGCAGCATTCTGTGTTGGGGGTGATCAATTAAAAAATTGTAAAAAGGGGTAATCAATGAATAAGTTACTTCTCTTGCCTTTTGTTGAATTTTCAAAAAACAAGCATGAATGCTACCGGTAACAATTTAGCATTAACTTGCATTGCAAATTGAACGCCCAAATAAAAACCTATTTAGAAGGTGAATTTTTTTCTAGACATCATCATCATCATCATCATCATCAGCCATTATAAATCCACTGCTGGACAAAGGCCTTTCCCATCTCCTTCCATGATGACCTATCTTGTGCTAACCTCTGCCACATCTTACCGGTAAACTTTTCTATTTTGTCCTTCCATCTTGTGTCTGGTCTTTTCCTACTGTGTTTACTGTCCCATGGGCACCAATCGGTTAGTCTTTTCCCCCATCTATTATCATCTCTTCTTGCTAGGTGCAATTTTTCTGCTTAATTAGTTGTATACTATCCTTCACTCTAGTCCTCTCTCTGATCCATGTTGATCTTTTTCTATCTCAGAGTTATCCCTTGCTCTTTCCATGGCTCTCTGTGCTATTCTGAGTTGCTTTTCAGCTAAGGAGTAAATGTTTAAATTTTCAGCCCTCTAACTCCATTCATGCAGCCTGTATGCGCAATACATACATACATAGCCAGCCAGACTAGTTTAAAAACTGAAGAAACAGGTTGACAGTTTTGGTTGACAGTTTCTAATAACATTTTGCTACTTGCAACATTATGTAACCTTATTAGTAACTAATAAAGAATCTACCAAATACAGAATGCTACATTGTTTTTCAATAAATTTATTGATCAACAAATTTGGTATAGCAAAATTCTGTAAATATAATTTTGTTGCATTACGAGCAAGAAATTGATTATATATTTGGTTCAAAATGTATTTCATAAAAAATATTTATTGTTAAGTAAGTATCGTGTGTTATTCCCCTTAAGCTGAAGACTTCCACTAGGGGGCACTGTTTTGTTTTTTTTTGTTTTTAACTATGCTCCTGCTTTCAATGTAAGCTTGGGTTAGTGACAGATTAAAAATGCAACAAAATATTATGTACTTACAGAGATCCTTTATTCATATTATAACGTAATCAACCTAACATGCTTGTCTGTCCTACGAGTGCTCTCGCCTACTGATTAACACTCTGCTTGTTCACCAGAACGTGAAACAGCGCCCCCTAGCGGAAGTCTTCAGCCCAGTTGGAATAACACATGATACTTACTTAACAGCATTTATAATATTATTTTGTTATATTTTATATCTTCTTCTTTCCTAGTTTTGTTTTATAGAAGAACTAGATTGTTATGACCTGTGATAGCATGGGCAGAATTATTTAAACAAATATGTCAAAGCGAATATGTCAACATTTTTATTCACTCTAATGATTTCATCTATAATGACACAGCAAATACTAAAAGCATACATAGGAAGTAAGCAAATGCCAAGTTTTCCATAGTACATTTAGTAGGCAAATCCCAGTTGTTTGTACAGTTCCCAGTGGATCACCGATCCTTGCTGTATGATTGACAGTTTCACCTCTGTGAAAAGACGGTCACATCTAAGAATATCAATGCCATAGAAAGAGTACAGAGGGGAGCCACCAAGATCATTCTGAGGCTGGGTGATATATCTTACACTGAAAGATTAAAACAATTTAATCTAGAGACCCTTGAATACAGAAGAAAACGTTCTGACCTACTAGAGGTCTATAGAATCCGGAACAACATACATAGAGTGGATACTGACGTTCATTGCTCAACATGCCCTGATAAGAAAATGCTGACTTCATCTATTTGCAGAGAAACCAGAAGACACTAAACTAGAAATTCAGACCTCCACTGGTGTTAGAAAAAACTTCTTCTCGCCAAGAGTGGCAAACACATGGAACAGACTAAGTGAAAAGATGGTCACATCCAAGAATATCAATATTTTTTTAAACAATCTTTATTCTGATATTGGATGTACCAAATTTAACTACCATTTTTCTTATTAGTTTAATCCCAGCCCAACTAAACTGAAGCTGGCTTAATGACACAATTAACAGCTGTCAAAAAAAGACTATTTCAAGTATATAGTATATATTCAAGTATATATTCATTACTTCTAAAAAAAATACATCTCTGACATTATGTGCTTCTGAACGTTATGTGTAAAATCTTTCATACCCAATAGATAAAGATATGAGGTAGAAAAAAAAAATCATTCATGTTTAAACTAAATAATAATATTTTCTTCTTTGTTGCTGAAGTGATGCCACAAACATATGTTAACTTAAAAAGAAAAAAGAAAATGGCGGTTAGCTTTTACAACATTTGATTTGTACAAAAGTAATTTTTTCATATCAAGTATGCTTTCTCTTTTTCTATTGCATTCAGAAACATATTTTTATTTCAGAAATAAGCAAATAACTGAACAAACAAAAAAATAATAGCTAAAAATAAAAAGGATTCTTTTTGTAAAGAAACTCGGTCCTTGTGAAAATAAAAATCGGTAATACTAAAACGATGCGAATTATTACATATGTTGAAAAATACTGGAGTTATCACAAAGGAATTCTATTTTATCACAAGGATTTTTTTCTCCAAACTGAAATAATAGAGTAAATTTTGATCATCTTTTTGGTAAAACAGATATTTTGTTAAATCAATCTTTTATTATTATTGGATGAAGTATTGTAACACACAACCTTTTATTAAATCTGACTAGTTTTTACCTTCATCCTAATTTTATTTGTTTTTATATAAAATAATACATCTATCTTTATTATTATTGGATGAAGTATTGTAACACACCACCTTTTATTAAATTTGACTAGGTTTTACCTTCATCCTAATTTTATTTGTTTTTATACAAAATAATACATCTATCTTTATTATTATTGGATGAAGTATTGTAACACACCACTTTTTATTAAATTTGACGAGGTTTTACCTTCATCCTAATTTTATTTGTTTTTATACAAAATAATACATCTATCTTTATTATTATTGGATGAAGTATTGTAACACACCACTTTTTATTAAATCTGACTAGTTTTTACCTTCATCCTAATTTTAGTTGTTTTTATACAACTTATTAATTCAGGCCAATGTTTCTATGGCAATGAATAACAGCACAATTAGAAATAAAGAGTAAGCTTTCGGTGAGAATCAAACTCACACCCTCATTGCCAGAGGGAGATTAGGTTACACCTAGCTGCTTTTACCAATCGTAAAATTTACACATGAATTCAATGTGGCCGATTGGTAAAAGAAGCTAGGCGTAAACTAGTCTCCCTCTGGCAATGAGGGTGTGAAAAGCAACATAAATACAGTATCTCATTTGTAAAATTATATAAAAATAGCATTCCAAGGGAAATTATAAATCACTGCCACCCATATATGCTGTGTTGGGGGGGGGGGATCAATTAAAAAATTGGGCTGTGATCACTAAAAAAGAATTTAAAAAAATCACAAACCTGTGACCAATTTAGCATAAACTTACATTGCATATTGAACCCCCCTCTAAAAACCTATTTAGGGTGGGTATTTAAAAAAAAACAACAAAAAGCATTTTCCCTACTCATTGGGGGAAGTGTGTGGGCTAAATTTCAAGTTTCTACTATGAACAGTTAGGGCTGGGTGAAGTCTGGATACATAGATAGATACATAGATACATGAAAACAAATAATGGATACTTTTATATCTGACAGAATATGATAATTATAAAAACATTTATCAGTTGGTAACTTGTATTTCTCTAGATAATAAGGAGTAAATGTTTAAATTTTCAGCCCTCTACCTCTAACTCCATTGTTGTGGCCTGTAAGCACAGCAAATACATTGATAACCAGTCAGCCAGCAAGACTCACTTGAAAACTAAAGAAACCTACGTTGACAGTTTTGGTGACAGTTTTGGTTGACGGTTTCTAATAAACATTTTAAAAACACAACCAGATAGGGATGATCTTTAACGATCTTTTAATTCATAAAAAGATTCCCTTTACTTTTGTAACGAAATCCACTCTGTGTTCGTGTGTTCATGTGTTTGGTGTATGTGACAAAGAGCCCATATCGTATTACCGGGGCAAGGAATTTGTGTCAAACTGCGTACGTCACCTTGGTCACCAACAGGACATATCGTTTACCGGTGGCCATTAAAAGGGGCCCAGATTTGAAAATAAGGAGGAGTTGGGATACTATTCGGACGAGTGATGGTCGGAATAGAGATGCCTTGGCTCCCCTCCCATTACGGGTAAGGGAGGAGATAGCAGACTAGAGGAGTTTGAGATTTGAATCCGGCAGCGACAGGTCGGAGGTGAGGTAGTTCGCTCTTTCACCCGGACGGTGGAGGAAGCAGGAAGAACCCTTGCTTTTCTTAGTAGTAATTCAGCAAAGTGACCAACTCATTTAGAAAACTAAATAAAGCAGAATTCCATACCTCAAAGTAACCCACGAACCGGCCCAGGAAAGAATCTATATCGACGGAAATAAAAGAACAGATTTTCAATTGAAGATCCCTGATTTTTGTCATCTTTTCTCTCCACCCACATGGGAGAGCCTTTTCTCCGAAATTAATTTCCTTCCGCAGAAATTTCAGGTCCTATCAACAGACCCGGAAAGAGACATCGTCATCATCATCATCTTCTCTCTTTTCTCATCTCCCCCGCACATCGGCAGGAAGAAATACAGACCAGCATTATACTACACTTTATTTTCCCTTTTGTGACAAGCAGGCCCGTGCAAAGCTGGTAATAGGCCCAGGCCAGATAGAAAATGTGAACCCCATTTCAAATTGCTCATTAAGTATTTTTGTAATCAAAGTTAAATACCAATAATGATTTATGTATGGGTATAATATACATGTAGTGTACATGATGTACTTACACATACTTACACACACACTCACACCTAAACACACATGCACGTACACAAAGCTGGTAATATGCGCTGGCCAAATGGGAAATGTAGGTCCCATTTCAAACAGCTCATTAAGTAATTTTGTAATCAATGCTAAATACCTTTGATTTATATATGGTTATATACATGTACATGTAGTGTACTTGATGAACTTAAAAGTAACCGAACAGAATAAAAGAACTAGAAGGATTTATAGAAAAGGTAATGGCGAGCAATTTCTCTTCAAAATGTATATGACAGGTTTGGCAGCATGCCATGTTGAGGGTGATCAATTAAAGAATTGGAAAAAGTGGTGATCAATGAATAAATTACTTCTCTCGCTCTTTGTTGGGTGGTGGTCACTAAAAAAGTCAGAATTTACAAAAAACTAAACACTGCCGGACACAAACTAAGGGATCAATTTAGCATTACTTACATTGGAAATTGAACCTGTCACTAGAAACTCATTTTTTTTTTTGG